>WNWK01005990.1:68067-100567 GCA_009830355.1 Cherax destructor
AAAAGAAGTAAATGCTAGGGTGTTGGGGAGAGGGTGGGATTAAATTATGATGAATTAAATGCAAAATGGGAGTTGACACAGTTACTTTTTGCTGATGATACTGTGCTTATGGGAGATTCTAAAGAAAAGTTGCAAAGGTTAGTGGACGAGTTTGGGAGAGTGTGTAAAGGTAGAAAGTTAAAAGTGAACATAGATAAGAGTAAGGTGATGAGGGTATCAAACGATTTAAATAAAGAAAAATTGGATATCACATTGGAGAGAGGATTATGGAAGAAGTAAATGTTTTCAGATATTTGGGAGTTGATGTGTCAGCAGATGGGTTAATGAAGGATGAGGTTAACCATAGAATTGATGAAGGAAAAAGGTGAGTGGTGCATTGAGGTATCTGTGGAGACAAAAACGTTATCCATGGAGGCAAAGAAGGAATGTCGAAAGTATAGTGGTACCAACACTCTTATATGGGTGTGAAGCATGGGTTGCAAATGCTGCAGCGAGGAGGAGGCTGGAGGCAGTGGAGATGTCCTGTCTAAGGGCAATGTGTGGTGTAAATATTATGCAGAAAATTCGAATGTGGAAATTAGGAGAAGGTGTGGAGTTACTAAAAGTATTTGTCAGAGGGCTGAAGAGGGGTTGTTGAGGTGGTTTGGTCATTTAGAGAGAATGGATCAAAGTAGAATGACTTGGAGAGCGTATAAATCTGTAGGGAAGGAAGGCGGGGTAGGGTCGTCCTAGAAAAGGTTGGAGGGAAGGGGTAAAGGAGGTTTTGTTGGCGAGGGCTTGGACTTCCAGCAAGCATGTGTGAGCGTGTTAGATAGGAGTGAATGGAGACGAATGGTTTTGGGACATGACGATCTGTTGGAGTGTGAGCAGGGTAACATTGTGTGAAGGGATTCAGGAAACCAGTTAATTGATTTAGTTGGACTTGAGTCCTGGAAATGGGAAGTACAATGCCTGCACTTTAAAGGAGGGGTCTGAGATAGTGACAGCTGGGAGGGACTTTTCTCAGCTGTAGTATCTGAGCTCCTCTGCAAAGACAGTGATTATGTATGAGTGTGGTGAAAGTGTTGAATGATGATGAAAGTTTTTTCTTTTTGGGGATTTTCTTTCTTTTTGGGTCACCCTGCCTCGGTGGGAGACGGCCGACTTGTTGAAAAAAAAAAAAAAAAAAAAATAATTGGGACACCATAAACCATGAACAATCATTCCTGGTTATATTTTATTATCCGGGAAATAGAGAAAAAAGTTTTGCGTGTGATTGTGAATTCAAAATGGAAAGCAAGTGTAATGTAGGAGAGGACTGGGGACTGGGGACATGATTATCCCGTTAACTGTCCAAACATAGATCTATGTTTTCACTGCTAATGCTCTGAACATTTTTATTTTTTTTTTAAACAGAGGGTAATCGGATAATAAGACCAAAAAAATTTTTTTTTAGGGTCAGTACTTACCAAGATACAGTGGACCCTCGGTTAACGAATACCCCGGAAATCGTACAATTATGTAAGTATAATATTTTAATTGCATGTGGAAGTGTATTTTTGGGGGTCTGAAATAGACTAACCTACGTGACATTATTTCTTAAGGACGTAAATTCGTTCGGTAATGGCACTTGAGCAGGCTTCTGGGATGAATTTTTTTCGTTAACCGAGGGTCCACTGTATAAGGCTGCGAAGTTGGCACTGGATGCTCACCTTATGGCAACATGGAATCCTGCCGCTTGGAGAAGTGTTGTCGATATACCTTTTTTCCTCTTTTTTTTTTTTTTTTTTTTTTTAAATTTATGTGTATATAATTTTTATGTTCTGATAATTACAATTTATACTAGTAGTTCTTGTGATTTTATAGACAATTTTTGTTCTAACATTATTACAGCCTCTCCTCATTTACCGACGGAGTTCCGTTCTTAAGACTACATTGGTAAACGAATTCATCGCTAATCGAGGAACCATCCCTTACTGATACAGTGGTCCCTCGGTTTTTGCCGAAAATTCGTTCCAGAATGCTGCTCAAGTGCCATTACCGAACAAATTTACTTCCTTAAGAAATAATGTCACGTAGGTTAGTCTATTTCAGACCCCCAAAAATACACTTGCAACAACACTTACGAAAATACACTTACATAAATGTTCGAGTTTGGAGATGCACGAAAACCGAGGGACCACTGTACTTCAAAAATGTCACCACCCGAAATTAAAACATTCAGTTTTATGCTTGCTGTGAAAAATCCTTTCAATCCGTTCATTATTAACGGTAATACAACATGAAATAGGTCAATAACTTACTTTCGAGATATTCCAGGAAACACACACACAGCTGATTACTTGGGGAAAAAAAAAAATTCGAGAAAATTGCACTTTTTTCAGCCTTTGCATAGGATAAGAGTGATCTTCTATAGTTACCCTTCAGGCACATAATGCATAATGTTTTCTGTAATGGTTGTGGTCACTTTTTTTTTTATCCCTCCCCGCCGCCCACCCTTCAATACCTCTCCATATAATGTCAATTTTTATCATGCTTCTACATTATTTATATTACACCTAATATTATTCTGGAATAAATATGATAGGTAGATAACCTTTATTGATAGTAATACGTAGTATAATTATACAATACTATTTTATAGAGGGGTATGGCACATCTCCTCGCGGCATGGAATAGCATCAGTTACTGAGACACTGCTGGCTTCTCTCTCTGCTACAGCTAGCTCCACCCACTTTGTAACAATGACAAATGGTGAATTAAATATGTATATTAGAAAGAAAAAAGTAAAAAGGAAACTCCAACTTGATAATTTTGTTTTAATTTGCATAACTCTTACATATTACAGAAAACAATAAAAAAGTAAAATACACATACAGTACACTTATTACTTAACCTTAAAATATTTGTAGTCTTAACCCTTTCAGGGTCGAGAGGCCCTCTCCCAAACTTGTTCTCAGGGTCAAAAAGTTTTTTTTTTGGGGAAAAAAAAAATTATTTTTTCTTATGAAATGATAGAGAATCTTTTTCCTAACCTAATGACACCAAAAGTATGAAATTTGATGAAAAACTTACAGAATTATGCTCTCGCGAAGTTAACGGTATCGACGATATTTACGCATCGGCGATTTCGCCCACTTTGAGCCCTATTTTCGGCCAATTCCAATATTCCAGTCTACTAAAATCATAGCTATTTCGCTAGAACTCTATTTGTTTTATCGATTGAGTACAAGAAACCGCCCATTTACCAATTTCAACTACCCAATAAAGTGGTCAGAAATTGGCAATTTGGCCAATTTCACACAAATTTCAAACGATGCCTATTTTAAAATGGGGTCCAGAATAAACAAGGCAGATATTCCTGGCACTAAAATAACATTTTCTCTGTTCATTAGTCACGTCTCCAGGGCCCTCCTACATTACTTTTACTTTCCATTTTGAATTTTTATTCTCACAAAAAATAGAAGATTTACTGTTATGTATACTAATGCATCATTGTAAAAATGGTACAGTGGACCCCCGAGTTTCGTAAACCCCGGAAATCGTACATTTATGTAAGTATAATATTGTCAGTGCTTGTGGAAGTGTATTTTTGGGGGTCTGAAATAGACTAACCTACGTGACATTTTTCCTTAAGGGAGTAAATTCGTTCGGTAATGGCACTTGAGCAGACTTCAGGAGTGAAGTTTTTACGAAACTCGGGGGTCCACTGTATAAATAATATCACCGCACTTGTGAAAGAATATTAGACTCACCAGTTGACGTGTATTGGACGCGTGGCGTCCAAATCGAACATTTTCGCTACTTTGAGCTCAATTTCAAGGTACCAATCAAAATCATCTCCATTTCTCTAATATATCTTCCATTCTATCAAATGAGACCAAGAAAACGAGAATACAACAATAAATACCATACAAAAATAGACTGCAAAGTCGCTGTTTTAAACAAAAAATACGGTTGGAGTTTTTTTTTCTCATTATGCACTGTGTGCACACTGTGTGCACTGCACACACTGACCACACAGACCCATTCTTTCATATGTAGGTCTACCAGCTTTCTCTCGCTAGATTTGAAGGTGCTAGAATTTAGGCGTTCAAGTACAGTACGAACCCTGGCTGTCAAGCCGTACTAGTACGACACCGACCCTGAAAGGGTTAATGTAGGGTGAAAGGTGAGTAGCATTTATTGTAGGATATAATGCATATACAGTACACTCCTAACTTACCTTAAAATATTTGTAATCCTAATGCAGGGTGAGAGGCGAGTATTCATTGAAGAAAGAACAACAACAACAACAACAAAGAATGGAAGAAGTACAAAAGAAGTTTACAGTAAAGGGGTTAGCTGGTGTGTTCATCTGTATGTTTACATTCTCTGTCTCTCTCGTGGCCTTTAAAGAAATAATTAAACTCTGTGAACAAGGTAAATCGATGGTAATAATAATAATAATAATAATAATAAAAAATAAAAATAATTAACAATAATAATAATAATTAACAACAATAATAATAATAATAATAATAATTAACAATAATAATAATAATAATAATAATAATTAACAATAATAATAATTAACAATAATAATAATAATTAACAATAATAATAATAAATAATAACGGCTCTGAAGCACTTTAAATGTCATACGTATTTCGTATAGGTTTGGTAGCTGACTTTTAAAACGCTCCAGAGTGATTGTTATTACAGTAGGGCCCCACTTATATGGCAGGTTAGGTTCCAGGCTACTGCCGGAAAGCAAAACGCAATTTTTTTCCACTTATAAATGCATATAAATACCAGATAACAAGTTTACACTAACATATATTAAGTTAACAATAGAACTAGGCATTAAAAACAATAAAAAGTAAAATACACACACAGTACACTCATTATTTACCTCAAAACATTTGTAGTCTTAATGTAGGGCAAAAGGTGAGTAGTATTTACTGTAAGAAGTCAGGTGTGGGTAGGTATGGTAGCCCTCCTGGCCACCCCACCCAAACATAATATACTACGGCGCTTAATTAAAGCGCCCTAGAGTGATAAAATGCATATACAGTACACTCATTTCTTACCTTAAAATATTTGTAGTCTTAATGGTCTTAAGGTAGGGTGAAAGGGAAAATGTATTTATTTGTAGAAAGTAGTGTGGGAGGTATGGCATCCTGCCTGGCCACCCCTACCTACTACGACACTTAAAGCGCCCTAAAGCGATAAAATGTATATACAGTACACTCATTACTTACTTTAAAATATTTGTAGTCTTAATGTAGGGTGAGAGGCGAGTAAGCGAGATAAAAACGAATAAACGAGAGAGAGAAAACGAGTAAGATGACAGAGCTGCAGAGTACTTATGTAAACAAACCGTCTGGTTATGGTGATACACGTTCATACAAACACCTTACATTGTGTACAAGTTGTCTCCACAGTGGTACAGTAGAATAAATAAAGACTAACACTTCCACTATCGTGTAATTTTTAGAAGGATGATGCTCTGACAAATTATTATTATTATTATTATTACAGTGGAAACTCTACTTACGAGTTTAATTCGTTCCGTGACCTTGCTCGTATCCCAATTTCCTCATATACTGAGTCAATTTTCCGCATTTAAATTAATTGAAATGCAATTAATCCGTTCCGGCTCTTAGGAGGCACAACAAAATACTTCAATATTTTGCTAATATCAACTCTACGGCTTATTTATCTATCACAATTGGTCTAATATGACATAATAAACAATATAAATAACATAGAAACCTGATATATACTCTAGAATGAATAAAATATGTCATTACGTATGTGGCTAGTGGTGGTGGAGGCGGAGAGTTTGGAGACAGGACAAAATATGTACTCCTTCAATATTTCGCTAATATAAACCCTATGGCTTATATATCTATCACAATTCATCTAATATGACATAATAAACAATATAAATAACATTGAAACCTGATATATACTCCAGAATGAATAAAATATGTCATTATGTGACAAGTGGAGGCGGCCATAACCGCTCCCGCATTGTTGTGGTATTCACTGCCATCTAGTGACGGCCTTTCGAAGCCGTCAATTATTATAATTATTATAGTATACAGTGGTCCCTCGGTTTTCACCGAAAATTCGTTCCAGAATGCTGCTCAAGTGCCATTACCGAACGAATTTACTTCCTTAAGAAATAATGTCACGTAGGTTATTCTATTTCAGACCCCCAAAAATACACTTGCAACAGCACTTACGAAAATACACTTACATAAATGTTCGAGTTTGGAGATGCACGAAAACCGAGGGACCACTGTACATTATTATACATGTATTATTATATGTACATATTATATAATTATTATTATCTTATATTATTATACAGTAGAACCCCGAATATCATAAGCATCGGATTTTGTAATTTTCGCTAATCATAACGTTTTTTCGTCAAAATATTGCCTTGTGGATAGTCATTTGACTTACTAATAGTCGTTCATCCCGAACGCATCCGAGTGGCCCCACACACCATTCACAGCCAGTGAATGGTGTGTGAGTGAGCACGATCCCACGCGTTCATACGATACATTTCGTAATACAGTGGACCCTCGGTTAACGAAATTAATCCGGTCCAGGAGCTATTACTTAATCTGAATCTTTCGTTATCTGAAACCTTATTTCCCATAAGAAATAATGTAAAAAAAAATAATTCGTTCCACAAAAAAATAATCACTCAAAAAAACAAAAACAATAACATTTACTTACCTTTATTGAAGAGTTGCAGACATCTGGAAGGTAGAGTTGCTGACAGGGGCAGGGTGTTAATGGTTGGAAGGGGAATCCCCCTCCAAAAGGACTTCAGGTAACAAGTCCCTCTCTGGGGTTACTTCCCTTCTTTTTCTTTTAATGCATGCCTGCTACACTCCCTGCATGCCTGCTACACTCCCTGCATGCCTGCTACACTCCCTGCATGAATGCTACACTCCCTGCATGAATGCTACACTCCCTGAATGCCTGCTACACTCCCTGCATGCCTGCTACACTCCCTGCATGCCTGCTACACTCCTTGCATGCCTGCTACACTCCCTGCATGAATGCTACACTCCCTGCATGAATGCTACACTCCCTGCATGAATGCTACACTCCCTGCATGAATGCTACACTCCCTGCATGAATGCTACACTCCCTGCATGAATGCTACACTCACTGCATGAATGCTACACTCCCTGCATGAATGCTACACTCCCTGCATGAATGCTACACTCCCTGCATGAATGCTACACTCCCTGCATGAATGCTACACTCCCTGCATGAATGTTACACTCCCTGCATGAATGCTACACTCCCTGCATGAATGCTACACTCCCTGCATGAATGCTACACTCCCTGCATGAATGCTACACTCCCTACATGAATGCTACACTCCCTGCATGAATGCTACACTCCCTGCATGAATGCTACACTCCCTGCATGCCTGCTACCACTGGGGTGCCACTAGGAAGCTTCTTTGGACCCATGGTGACTTATTTCACAGTGACAATCACTAAACCACCAAAAAAGACACCAAATATATTGTGAATCTTTGAAAGAGCACGCTAGGTAATGTTCTCTCAATGGTAAACAATGCTTCACTGGCGTCTTGCGCTTGCGTGGAGCAGGCGGACACGTCTAATACCTTTCGGTAACCGAAGAATTTTTCGCTAACCTATTACGAAAAAAGCTTACGTTTTCCGAAGCTTATGTTAACGGAACCTTTCGTTAACTGAGGGTCCACTGTATACTCTAGAATGAATAAAATATGTCATGTATGAGGGAACTGGCAGTAGTGTTATTGTTGTTAGGTTTATAAGGGCCACTGACCATAAGCCGTCCATATACTGCTGATGGTGTACGTACAGTGGTACCCCGACTTACGATATTTTTTCATTCCAGAATGCTGTTCAAGTGCCATTACCAAACGAATTTATCTCCTTAAGAAATAATGTAAAATAGACTAGTCTGTTTAGACCCCCAAAATTACACTTACAAAAGCATTTAAAAAAATAAACTTACATAAAAGGGTGTGTTTGGGGACCATCGTAAGTCGGGGTACCACTGTACTTTTTATAGTTGTATTTGCGATTTCTTGATCTTATTTGATAGAATGAAAGATATATTACAGATATAGAGATGATTTTGATTGGTTTTAGTAATGGAAATGGCTTGAAACTGAGCTCAAAGTAGCAGAAATGTTAAATTTTTGCCAATGTTCAAGAGTAAACAAATGACCCTTGAGGTCAGCTGGTGGGTCTAATATACGTTCACAAATGTGGTGATATTATTTGTACAACTATTACAATATTGCATAACAGTAAATCTTCCATTTTTTGGTTTGAATAAAAATTCATTATGTGAATAAAAAATAAAAATGGAATTCATTTGTAAAGACTGAAAACGTAACTAATAAACAGAGGAAATGTTAGTTTAGTGCCAGGAATGCCTGCATTGTTTATTCTGCACCCTATTTTGAAATTGGAATATTTTGAACTTTGAGTTAAATTGGCTAAATTACCAATTTCCAATCACTTTATTTTGTAGTTGAAACAGTTGACTGGGCGATTTCTTGTGCTCAATCGATAGAATAGAAGTAATACTAGTGAAATAGCAAAGAATTTGGTCAACTGGAATAAGGTAATTGGCCTAAAATGGGAGTCAAAGTTGGCAAAATCACTGATGCGTAAATATCGCTGACGCATCAAAATTCGCGAAAGCATAATTTCGGCAATTTTCCATCAAATTTTGTACTTTTTGTTTTATTACCTTCAGAAAAAGATTCTCTACCATTTCATAATAAAAAATAAGAATTTTTTTTTTTTTTAAATTCTTGGACACTGGTGCACCCCTTCCAAAAATGGCCTTGGACCCTGAAAGGGTTAAAGGGCACGCATTGTACTTCCCATGTGCAGGACTCAAGTCTGGCTAACTGGTTTCCCTGAATCCCTTCACAAAATATTACCCTGCTCACTCCAACAGCTCATCAGGTCCCTGAAAGGGTTAACATCTCTGTCATGATCCCGTCAGTTCCAGCTGCTTTACCCCTTTCATTCTACGTAATGCCTCACGCACCTCCCCCACTCTCACATCCTGCTCTTCTTCACTCCTAAAAGATGTTATACCTCCCTGGTCAGTGCATGAAATTACCGCCTCCCTTTCTTCATCAACATTTAAAAGTTCCTCAAAATATTACCGCCATCTACTCAATACCTCCAGTTCCCCATCAACTAACTACCCTACTCTGTTTTTAACTGACAAATCCATTCATTCCCTAGGCTTTCTTAACTTGTTTATCTCACTCCAAAATTTGTTCTAAATTTCTTGACAGTGCCTCTCCCACTCTATTATCTGCTCTTCTTTTCCACTCTCTCACCTCTCTTCACCTTTCTTTTACTCTCCATATACTCTGCTCTTCTTATAACACTTCTGCTTTGTAAAACAACTTTCATAAGCTACTTTTTTCTGTTTTATCACACCCTTTACTTCATTATTCCACCAATCACTCCTCTTTCCTCCTGCACCCACCCTCCTATAGCCACAAACTTCTGCCCCACATTCTAATACAGTGGACCCCCGAGTTTCGTAAAAACTTCACTCCTGAAGTCTGCTCAAGTGCCATTACCGAACGAATTTACTCCCTTAAGGAAAAATGTCACGTAGGTTAGTCTATTTCAGACCCCCAAAAATACTTTTCCACAAGCACTTACAATATTATACTTACATAAATGTACGATTTCCGGGGTTTACGAAACTCGGGGGTCCACTGTACTGCATTTTTAAAACTATCCCAACCCTCTTCAACCACCCCACTACGCATACTTGCACTAGTCTACCTTTCTGCCAATAGTTGCTTATACAGTGGACTCCTGGTCATCGGCCATAATTCATTCCAGAATGCTGTTTGAGTGCCGTTACCGAATGAATTTATTCCCAAGGAATAATGTAAATTAGATTAGTCCGTTTAGACCCCTAAAAATATACTTACAAAAGCACTTACAACGTAAACCCCGGAAATCGTACAATTATGTAAGTATAATATTGTAAGTGCTTGTAGAAGTGTATTTTTTGGGGTCTGAAATAGACTAACCTACGGGACATTTTTCCTTAAGGGAGTAAATTCGTTCGGTAATGGCGCTTGAGCAGACTTCAGGAGTGAAGTTTTTACGAAACTCGGGGGTCCACTGTAATTGTTCGATTTGGGAGCAGTACGAAATCTGGGGGCCCACTGTATCTCATCCTAACTTCCTCCTTCCTTAGTTTATACACTTTCACCTCTCTCTTACTTGCTGTTGCCATTTTCCTTTTGTCCCATCTACCTCTTACTCTAACTGTAGCTACAACTAAATAATGATCCGATATATCCGTTGGTCCTCTATAAACATGTACGTACATTCTGAAGCCTACCCATCAACCTTTTATCCACCAATGCATAATCTAACAAACTACTTTCATTACGTGCTATATCATACCTTGTATACTTATTTATCCTCTTTTTCATAATATATGTATTACTTATTACCAAACCTCTTTCTACACACAGCTCAATTAAAGGCTTCCCTTTTTTTTTTAGCCCTGGCACCCCAAATTTACCTACTACTCCCTCCACAACATTTTTACCCACTTTAGCATTTAGATCCTCAACCACAAGTACTCTCACTTGGTTCAAAACTCCCCACACACTCACACATTTCCCAAAGTCTCTACTTTACATATCTTCTTCTTTCTTTCAACACGTCAGCCGCTTCCCACCGAGGCAGGGTGGCCCAAAAGGAAAAACGAAAGTTTCTCCTTTTACATTTAGTAATATATACAGGAGAAAGGGTTACTAGCCCCTTGCTCCCAGCATTTTAGTCGCCTCTTACGACACGCATGGCTTACGGAGGATGAATTCTGTTCCACTTCCCCATGGAGATAAGAGGAAATAAGAACAAGAACTAGTAAGAAAATAGAAGAAAATCCAGAGGGGTGTGTGTATATATAAATATGCTTGTTCATGAATGTGTAGTGTGACCTAAGTGTAAGTAGAAGTAACAAGACATACCTGAAATCTTGCATGTTTATGAGACAGAAAAAAGACACCAGCAATCCTACCATCATGTAAAACAATTACAGGCTTTCGTTTCACACTCACTTGGCAGGACGGTAGTACCTCCCTGGGCGGTTGCTGTCTACCAACCTACTACCTAGGTACTTTACATATACTTTGATAATTATACTTATGTGTACCTGTACCTAAATAAACTTACATACTGTGCTGGCATGCAGGTATACATCAAAGTCACTAAGATTGTCTTATTATTCTTGAGAACACTATATTAATAATGATAATAATAATAATACATAATAATAATAATCACTCTGAGGGGCATTAACCCTTTCAGGGTCGCGAGGCCCTCTCCCAGACTCGTTCTCAGGGTTGCAAATTTTTCGGGAAAAAAAAAATTCTCATGAAATGATAGAGAATCTTTTTCCGATCATAACGCCAACAAAATTATGAAATTTGATGGAAAACTAACGGAATTATGCTCTCGTGAAGTTAGTGGTATCGATGACATTTACGCATCGACGATTTCGCCCACTTTGAGCCCTATTTTCGGCAAATTCCAATGTTTCAGTCTACTAAAATTATAGCTATTTTGCTAGAATTCCATTTGTTCTATCAATTGAGTATAAGAAACCCCAATTTACCGATTTCAGCTACCCAATAAGGTGGTCAGAAATTGGCAATTTGGCCAATTTCACAGAAATTTCAAACAATGCCAATTTCAAAATAGAGTCCAGAATAAACAAGGCAGACATTCCTGGCACTAAAATAACATCTTCTCTGTTCATTAGTCATGTCTAAAGGCCTCTCTTACACTACTTTTGCTTTCCATTTTGAAGTTTTATTCTCACCAAAAATAGAAGATTTACTGTTATGTATACAACTGCATCATTGTAAAATATCAGCGCACTTGTGTAAGAATATTAGACTACCCAGTTGATGTGTATTGCACGCATGGAGTGATTTGTTTACTCTTGAACATCAGCAAAAATCGAACATTTTCGCTACTTTGCGCTCAGTGTCACCGTGAAACCAGTCAAAATTATCTCTATTTCTGTAATATATCATCCATTCTATCAAACGAGACTAAGAAAACGAGAATACAAGCATAAATACTATACGAAAATAGACTGCAAAGTCGCTGTTTTAAACCAAAAACACGGTCAGTTTTTTTCCTCATTATGCACTGTGTGGCGCAGGATTTTTTTTATACTGTGCACACTGACTGCACATACCCATTCTCTCACATCTAGGCCTACCAGCCTGTTTCCACTTGATTTGAGGGCACTAGAATTTAGGCGTACTAGTACGACGAAAACCCTGGCACGTAAGCCGTACTAGTACGGCCGAAACCCTGAAAGGGTTATGTGCCATATATTACATTAATAAAAACATTTTCATTAATCTATGATATTTTTTCAAAATTATATAATAAACACCCTACGTAACATATAAACATGATAAATACACTCCACAGTAGAATAAAGTAATATAAATATCAGATGTTACGTGTAGATGAACTGTATGAACCATAACCAGTCTCTCTCCTCTTTCACTTACTCATTCTTTCTCGTTTATTCGTTTTATGTCATTTACTCACCTCTCACCCTACATTAAGGCTACAAATATTTAAAGTTAAGTAATGAGTGTACTGTACCTGTACTTATATGCATTTTATCGCTCTAAGGCACTTTAAATGCTGGTTATCATACCTCCTATACCTGACTTCCTACAAATAAATACTACTCACCTCTAACCCTACATTAAGACTACAAATATTTTAAGGTAAGTAATGAATGTACTGTATATGCATTTTATTACTCTGGGGCGCTTTAAATATCGTAGTACAGTAGACCATCATTTAGCACGGTAGTTACGTTCCTGAAAACGTCGTGTTAGATAATTTCGTGTTAGATAATTAAAAGAACTTATGGGAAAAATAGGGTTACGTTCCTGGGAGTCCCCAAAAAGCCAAACAAGTTTTTTTTAGACCAACAGATCTTACAAAAAGTAAAAGTGAATATGTAATTGTAGTTCATTATCGTGATGTATTATGTTGTTTTTACTGCTTAAGACTACAATGTAACATAAATAATAGTACAGTGGTACCTCGAGTTACGATATTTTTTCGTTCAAGAGCCATTACCAAACGAATTTATCCCCATAAGGAATAATGTAAAATAGACTAGTCCTTTTACACCCCCAAAAATATACTTATAAAAGCATTTAAAAAAATAAACTTACATAAAAGGGCGATTCTGGGGACCATCGTAACTCGAGGTACCACTGTATTTACCTTAAATTGTGGGTGCTGGTGTTTGTGGATGATTGTGAAGAGAGTGGAGAGTTATGCTGTGGCCCTACTGGGCTGAGGTGGATGGTAGAGGTTCTGGAACTGAAGTGGATGGTTGTACTGAGTGTCTAACTTTAAGTCATTCAGTAAGTCAGTCTGTACGGTTCGTATTTCTAACGGCTATTCCATAGCTGTCCACGTGATCACCATGTGATCTTTCGTAGCCAATCATAGGCCTCCCTCTTTTGAACGTGAGGAGTGCCCACTCCCCAGTGAGTCAGTTCCACCCTGATAGGCAGTGTAGACGGACGTAGGCCTAAGACTCTCGGCTCCAATATATCTAACGCCTCCAATAAACGCTACCATACCAAGCTCATCTTTAATATATTACCAAATCTACGCAAGAACCCCCACAACACAAGTCAAGTCAGTCACGTCATTCAGTAAGTCAGTCAAGTCATTCAGTAAGTCGGTCAAGTCATTCAGTAAGTCGGTCAAGTCATTCAGTAAGTCGGTCAAGTCAGTCAAGTCATTCAGTAAGTCAGTCAGTCAAGTCAGTCAGTAAGTCAGTCAAGTCATTCAGTAAGTCAGTCAAGTCATTCAGTAAGTCAGTCAAGTCATTCAGTAAGTCAGTCAAGTCAATCAGTAAGTCAGTCAAGTCATTCAGTAAGTCAGTCAAGTCATTCAGTAAGTCAGTCAAGTCATTCAGTAAGTCAGTCAAGTCATTCAGTAAGTCAGTCAAGTCATTCAGTAAGTCAGTCAGTCATTCAGTAAGTCAGTCAGTCACTCAAACTTTGCAATTCCTAGACTTGAACGCTTAAACCTTTTCTTGTCACTTGCTGGAACACTTGTATGCTTACTGGGTGCCATGATTGCTTGGTAGATTTATGAAAATGCAATGAAAATGAGAAAATGTATGTAAATAAACACAGCGAGCTTCCCGATTATTGTCGTCCTGCACGCATATGAACCAAACTGAACGCTGGGAGGGATGCGTGGGTGGGTGAGGGTGGCGGGGGATAGCAGTAGGACTCCCCCACTGACTCAATGGTTTAACCCACTGTGGGCGACCCTGCGCTCAAAATTGTTTCTCCCACGACCGTGTAATATCATTTTTACGTCGTGTTAGATAATAATGTGCCTTAATTCTTCAATCGTGCAATACCCGTAACGTGCAACATAATCTCGTGCTAAATGACGGTCTACTGTATATTACGTGTGGGTGGGGTAGCCTGGTTGTCTACCATACCTCCCACACCTGATTTCTTATAATAAATACTACTCGCCTCTCACCCTACATTAAGACTACAAATATTTTAAGGTAAGTAATGAGCGTACTGTGTGAGTATTTTACTTTTTATTGTTTTTAATGCTAACTTAACATATGTTAGTGTAAACTTGTTATCTGGCATTTATATGCATTTATACTGTAAATGGAAAAAATGGCGTTCTGCTTTCTGGCGATGTCTGCTTTCCGGCAGTAGCCTGGAACCTAACCTGCCGTATAAGTGGGGCCCTACTGTATTATTATTATTATTACCATTGACATACTTGGTTCACTGAGTTTAATCATTTCTAAAGCTGCCACGAGAGACAGAAAAAATACACACACAGACGAACACACCAACTAACCCCTTTACTGTGAACTTTTGTACTTCTTCCATTTTCCTCTTGTTTTTCCTCTTCTAAGTGCTGCTGCACTTCTAACTCTATCTTGTACAAATCTGTACAAATATGTAGTCTTGGAGACTGTGAAAGCTAGTGTACTGAGTGGCTGTAGGAAGGAGACTGAGATGCTTGATGCTGAGATGCCACACTGCCTGTTTCCATGGCCCAAGTTCTCGTATGGCATACAATACCGACTTGTGGGAGAGCCCGTCGTAAGTCCAAGTTGTCGGTAAACGAGTACGTCGGTAAGTGAAGAGAGGCTGTATTAGGTAATGAAATAATCAAATGTAGTCACAAACACACTGACACGCGAACATTTTCACTTGCCTTGGTCACATACTACTATTGTCTAGAAATATATACAAAGTATTTATAGGTCCCAGCAATGCTTTAGACACGCTGGAGTATATGAAACTCCTTGAAGCACGGTGTAAGACAAGTGCCACTCCATTGCTGATGGTGCAGAATTCTAATTTTGATGATCGTGCACTGCTCCAGTGAACCTTGGCTATATTTGTTCTCAATGTTACACATAAACATGTCTGTCTATCTATCTGTCTGACTGTATCTGTCTAGCTCTTTCTCTCTGTTTAAATGTCTTTCTGTCTGCCTGTGTCTCTCTCTCTGTCTCAGAGAGAGCCGCTCATCAACCAAAAGGTATTACACAGGATGCAGTCATCACATCTGATTCCTGAACAAATGAAAATGTGTATTACTTGCCAATATAGCACTTTGGATTTTTTAGGCTAATCTAGGTAATTTACACTATGTATGATAACTCTACTTATGTGTATCTGTGAGACAGAGAAAGATAGATAGATAGATAGAGCCAGCCAGCCAGCCACAGCCAGCCAGCCAGCCACAGCCAGCCACAGCCAGCCAGTCACTGCCAGCCAGCCAGCCACAGCCAGCCAGCCAGCCAGTCACAGCCAGCCAGCCAGCCAGCCACACAGACAGACAGCCACAGCCAGAAAGCCACAGCCAGCCAGCCACAGCCAGCCAGAAAGCCACATCCAGCCACCACAGACAGACAGCCACAGCCAGAAAGCCACAACCAGCCAGCCAGCCACAGCCAGCCAGCCAGCCAGTCAGCCAGCCAGCCACAGACAGACAGCCACAGCCAGCCAACCACAGCCAGTCAGCCACAACCAGCCAGCCACAGCCAGTCAGCCACAGCCAGCTATAGACAGCCAGCCAGCCACAACCACAGCCAGCCGAACACATATTACACATGTTCCAGAATTGTTTCTCTTTACTTAGGGCATAGGTTATAGGACATTGTGGCAGGATGACACTACCAGTAGTATCAAAATTTAAAGGATGTGGCACAAATGTATCACATGGGTTATTTTTGAGTGTTTTTTATATTTTCTCAACCACTTGTGGCCACATCCATCTCAAAGCCACTAAACTCGGGGTTACCATCACTTTCTTCTTAAAAAGGGAGTGTCCATACAACATGGCATCAGTGACTCCCTAGTGTTTGCCATGCTGTTTGCTCTAGCTGGTGCTCAACTGAACTGGTGCTCCCACAAGGTACTAAGTGGTCCCATATTTTTTTAATACTGCACTCATCAAGTGTACCAGGCATCTCAGGCCAATCGTGCCAAATTTGGAGGCAGGAAGAATAAAACGTTGATCTACTTTTGGAGCACTAGCAGTAAAAACGTAGATCTATGTTTGGACAGTTAAGGGGTTAATGAACAGAGGAAATGTTTTAGTGCCAGGAATGTCCACATTGTTTATTTTGTACTCTAATTTTAAATTGTAATTTTATTTAACTTTGTAGGGTAGTTGTAATAGCTGAATGGGCAGTTTCTTGAGCTCATTTGACAGAATGAAAGGAATACTAGCTAAATAGCTAAGAATTTGGTTGAATGGAGAATGGAATCGACTTAAATAGGACACAAAATTGACAAAACTGTTGGAGCATAAATTGTGCACAGACCGCAAACTTTGCACCTGCATAATTGCACAAGTTTTTCATCAAAATTTGAACTTTTGGTGTTATTACCTTCAGAAAAAGATTCTCTACCACTAGGAGCAATATTAATTTTGGGGGCCTGGACAGTGAAAGGGTTAATACTAATGCACAGTAACAACATTAACAAACTCCAAAGCATAATGCTAATACTGTTCCTCTTTTAAGTTAAGAACACTACATGTGTTCTCATAAAGCTATTCTCTTAAGACTGAACAGCCTCCTTCATTTACCAGATCTATGTACAGTATTTACAGTGCTAAATATGTTGAACATAAAGCTGCAGCTTCACCAATGTTTCATGAGTAGAGGCAAATGGTTTTTGGGACCTGATGAATTGTTCGAGTGTGAGCAAGGAAACATTTTGTGAAGGATTCAAGGTAACCGGTTAGCTGGACTTAGAGTCCTAGAGGTGGGAAGAAAAACTTTAATTTCTTACTTTTTTCAGGTCACCCTGCCTCAGTGGGAAATGGTGGTGTAAAAAAATAAAATACTGTACTAGCCATTTTCTATATTTCCTACTTTGAATGGAACATTTTTTTTTTGTAGTCAAAAATCACAACCTCAATGACACTTACCTTCTGCACTATTTAACATGAACTTTCTGCCAACATAAAAATATCAACTTTACTTACCCTCTGCCCCATTTGACACGAACTTCCAAAATCCACAATCTTAATTGCACTACGCTTTGGATTGCAGAGCAGGATATTTTCTGGTTTTAGATCACAGTGGATAATTTGAAGCTCTGGGGTAGACAGGAAGAGGAGAGCTGTACAAAGCTGTTGCGCAAATTTGCGTGTGAGATTGAGTGACACGCCGCGGAAGTTAGTGTTGCGCAGGAGGTCGTATAGGTTGTAAGATAACAGCTCGAAGACCAGGCACAGGTGATTGCGCCACATAAAATGTCGCTTCAAACGCACTGTTATAGGAAATAAAAATGTAAAAGTTAAACACTGAGTTATTAACAAAGTCGTGTAAATGCTTTATTAAAAAGGCCATTTTTTCATCATTTCAGACTTCTTTCTGAAACAGATTTGCAATAATAATTACATAGGGAAGTATAATTAAAAGCAAAATCGTTACTTACAAAGCAAAACATGAAACAAGTCAAATTTTCTTTAAAAAATCCTGGACCTATACAGAATATACATGTACTATAATAATTTGAACAAAATATACACACAGATAAAATGTGGTTTGTGAAGAGTAAAAGAATGAACACACACACACACACACACACACACACATACACAACCATACAACAAAAATGAAACTAATGACACAAGAGGACAGAATGACCATGGGAGACATGATAACAGGACACAAAATGTTCAGAGGAATTGACAGAGTAGACAGGAACAGGCTGCTTGAGAGGCAGGAAACAGGTACTCAGGGACACAGCTAGGGCCACAGGATATCACAAAGTATTTCTTAAGTCTCTGGGTGGTCAAGAAGTGGAATGACCTTGATGAAGAAGTGGCTGAGGCAGGATCCATACATAATATTAAAAGCAGGAATGATAGGGCCCACAAGGCTAGGAGGGAGTGAATCTGGCAAGCAGCAGGTTGAGAGGTGGGACCTGGATCCAGGACTTGACCCCTGGAACCACATACAGAAGAGTACATAGTTTGAAGAGCAGGTATGATAGAGTCCAATAGGCAACAAGGAAGTGAATTTAGCATGTGACAAGTTAAGAGGAGAGGCGAGGAGCTGATAATCGACCCCTGCAACCACAAATAGGCAAGTACAAATAGGCGAGTACACAAACACACACAAAACTACGTATGTATAGGTATTTATACAAGCACACACAGTAATAAAAGGAAAAATGTCCTAATGGGGAAAATTTCACTACTGGGTTGCCATAAGGATCAAAACTTGCCCCAATAATGTTAATTCAAATGAGAAAACTTGGTAGAAAGAATTAAAATCAACGTGAAAATGTTTAACCATTTCATTGTCATTCATGTAGATCTACGTGATAGGGACCAGTGGAGCTTTTGTAGATCTACGTGATAGGGACCAGTGGAGCTTTTGTAGATATACAGTGGTACCGGTTTACGATATTTCATTCAGAATGCTGTTCAAGTGCCATTACCAAACGAATTTATCTCCTTAAGAAAAGTTGTAAATAACTAGTCCTTTTAGACCAAATTCACTTACAAAGCATTTAAAATAAACTTAATAAAGGGTGAGTTTGGGACATAAACGGTACACTGTCGTTAACACATAGCATGCTCAAATATGCAATGAGTGGCAAATTTAAGCCTACACATGAGAGAATGGGTCTGTGTAGTGGTTGTGTACAGTATAAAAAAAAATCCTGCCCCATGCAGTGCATGACAAGAACAGGTAACCTTGACCTTGTGTTTGAGTTAAAACTGCAAATTTGTAGTGCTTTCTAAGATGGTTTTCCTTGTTTTATTAGCTTTTTAATGCTTCATTTGGTAGTGATTACAAAACTTTGCCATCCAAGAGCCACATATATTTGAGAGGAACTCCTATACAATAGTAGCTAGTATCGGAAACACCTCACATATACACAGGAATATACAGTGGACCCCCGGTGTTCGTAGTCATCGCAGTTTGTAATATTCGGTGTTCGTAACGTTTTTTCGTAAAAATATTGGTTCGGTGATCATAATTCTGCTCGGTGATCATAATTCCTCTCGGTGATTGTAATTCGTCCCAGACGCATACGTCTGGCCCGAGCGGCCCAACACACCATTCAGAGTCAGTAATCCATTGTTTACCAGCGAGTGACGGTCACTCCACGCATTCATACGATACATTTCGTCATTATTCCATTCTTTTTAGTGCTTGGAATTGCTAAATAAGCCACAATGGGCCCAAAGAAAGCTCCTAGTGTCAGCCCTTTACCAAAGGGCTGAGAGGGGGAGATTGTATCTTCTTAAGTGATTCTACGATATGTTATGATACTAAAGCAGCAGGAGTTGATAAAGGCTATAGTGCCAGTCAGCGATTAAGCGACAGAAAAATGATGACACAAAACTTAACTCCTCCAATGTTGTTGGAGTTATATAGGGCGACTGACAACACCGCCATGTCTGGCGGCCATCACTATGTAAGGCTTATCTTTCAGTGGCCCTTATACACACAACAACAAACAACACAACACCAGTCCTCACATTCGTAATGATATTTTATTCATTCTAGAGTATATGTCATGTTTCTATGTTATTAATATTGTTTATTATGTCATATTAGATGAATTGTGATAGATAAATAAGCCGTAGAGTTTATATTAGTGTCATATTGAAGGACTATCTTGTCCTGTCCCCAAATACACACCCCTGTCACCGGCACAATTCCAAACATATGCCAGAAACAGAACTCTCTGGAACACTTTTTTGAGCAACAGGGGTCCAGTGACTCTCAAGCTGATCCTAGTGGCATTAAAAAACAAAGAAGGGAAGTAACCCAGGAAAAGGACTTGGTACCTGAAGTCTTTATGGATGGGGATTCCCTTTCCAAACAATAGCATCTCTTCCATCCTCTCCCCTCCTCCAGTCTTCCACACATCATCAACTCTTCAATAAAGGTAAGTGTCATGTTATTATTGTTTTATTCTTCATGTCTCATTGTTTTCTGTGTAATTTAATGTATATTTAATGTACAAAAATATTTTATTTTCACTTTTGGGTGTCTCAAACGGATTAATTGAATTTCCATTATTTCTTATGGGGAAAATACTAGATTCGGAGTTCGTAATATTCAGTGTTAGTAACTCCCTCTGGAAAGGATTAATTATGAAAACCGGGGGTCCACTGTACTTAGAAATTATAGGTAGTAGGCTGGTAGACAGGAACCACCCATGGAGGTACTACCATCCTGCCAAATGAGTGTGAAACAGAAACCTGTAATTGTTTTACACAATTGTATGATTACTGGTATCTTTTCTTTCTGTCTCATAAACATGCAAGATAACAGGTACATCTTGCCACTTTTACTTACATTTAGGTCACACTACACATACATGTACATGCATGTGTATATACAGTACACCCATCTGAGTTTTCTTCCATTTTCTTAATAGTTCTTGTTCTTATTTATTTCCTTTCATCTCCATAGGAAAATGGAGAAGAATCCTCCCTCCACAAGTCATGCGTGTCATAAAAGGCAACTAAAATGCCATGAGTAAGAGGCTAGTAACCTCTTCTGTATAATTTTTTTTTTCAATGCATTGGCCACTTCCCACTTCCACTGTCTTTGCAGACGCACTCAGATACGACAGTTTAGACGTCCCTCCAAACTGCCAATATACTAAACCTCTCCTTTAAAGTGCAGGCAATGTACTTCCTATTTCCAGGACTCAAGTCCGGCTAACTGGTTTCCCTGAATCCCTTCACAAAATATAACCCTGCTCACACTCCAACAGCTTGTCAGGTCCCAAAAGCCATTCGTCTCCATTCACTCCTATCTAACACACTCAAGAATGCTTGCTGGAAGTCCAAGCCACTCGCCCACAAAACCTCCTTTACCTCCTCCCTCCAACCTTTTCGGGGACGATCCTTACCCTGCCTTCCTTCCCCAATAGATTTATATGCTCTCCAAGTCATTCTAGTTTGTTCCATTCTCTCTAAATGACTGAACCAATTCAACAGCCCCTCTTCAGCCCTCTGACTAATACTTTTAGTAACTCCACACCTCCTAATTTTCACACAATGAATTCTCTGCATAATATTTACACCACACATTGCCCTTAGACACGACATCTCCACTGTCTCCAGCCACCTCCTCGCTGCAGTATTTACAACCCAAGCTTCACACCCATATAAGAGTGTTGGTACCACTATACTCTCTTACATTCCCGTCTTTGCCTCCATGGATAACGTTCTTTTTCTCCACAGATACCTCAATGCACCACTCACCTTTTTCCTTCATCAATTCTATGGTTTACCTCATCCTTCATAAACCCATCTGCTGACAAGTCAACTCCCAAATATCTGAAAACATTTACTTCTTCCATACTCCCACCCTACAATGTAATATCCAATTTTTCTTTATTTAAATCATTTGATACCCTCATCACCTTACTCTTATCTATATACACTTTCAACTTTCTACCTTTACACACCCTAACCAAACATGTCCACTAACCTTTGCAACTTTTCTTTAGAATCCACCAAAAGCACAGTATCATCAGCAAAAAGTAACTATCAACTCCCATTTTGTACTTGATTCCTCATAATTTAATCCCATCCCTCTCCCCCAACACCCTAGCATTTACTTCTTTTACAACCTCACCTATAAATATTTTAAAGAAGTAATCTCCCTCTCCCCTACACACCCTAACCTGAGCCTCACTATTCTCATAAAAACTCTTTACAGCATTTAGTAACTTACCACCTATTCCATACACTTGCAACATCTGCCACATTGCTCCCTATCCACTCTATCATATGCCTTTTCTAAATCCATAAATGCAATGAAAACTTCCCTACCTTTATCTAAATACTGTTCACATATATGCTTCAATGTAAACACTTGATCTACACATCCTCTACCCACTCTAAAACCTCCTTGCGTATCTGCGATCCTACTCTCTGTCTTACCTCTAAGTCTTTCAATACTACCCCTACTGTACACTTTACCTGGTATACTCAGTAAACTTATTCCCCTATAATTTTTAAAATCTCTTTTGTCACCCTTCCCTTTATACAAAGGAACTATACACGCTCTCTGCTAAGCTAATCCTTAGGTACCTTCCCCTCTTTCATACATTTATTAAACAAAAATACCAAGCACTCCAACACAATATCTTCCCCTGCTTTTAACATTTCTGTCATGATCCCATCAGTTCCTGCTGCTTTACCCATTTTCATTCTATGTAATGCCTCACGCACCTCCCCCACACTCACATTCTGCTCTTCCTCACTCCTAAAAGACGTTATACCTCCCTGACTAGTGCATGAAATTACCGCCTCCCTTTCTTCATCAGCATTTAACCCTTTCAGGGTCCACAGGCCCTCTCCGAAATTTGTTCTCAGGGTCCCAAATTTTTTGGAATTTTTTTTTTTTCTTATGAAATGATAGAGAATCTTTTTCCGATCACAACGACACCAAAATTATGAAATTTGATCGAAAACTAATGGAATTATGCTTTCACGAAGTTAGCGGTATCGATGACATTTATGCATCAACGATTTCGCCCACTTTGAGCCCTATTTTCGGCAAATTCCAATGTTTCAGTCTACTAAAATTATAGCTATTTCGCTAGAATTAAATTTGTTCTATCAATTGAGTATAAGAAACCCCCAATTTACCGATTTCAACTACCCAATAAGGTGGTCAGAAATTCGCAATTTGGCCAATTTCACACAAATTTCAAAAGATGCCAATCTCAAAATAGGGTCCAGAATAAATGAGACAGACATTCCTGGCACTCAAATAACATTTGATCTGTTCATTAGTCACGTCTCCAGGCCCCTTTTACATTACTTTTGCTTTCCATTTTGAATTTTTATTCTCACAAAAAATAAAAGATTTACTGTTATGTATACAACTGCATCATTGTAAAAATGGCATAAATAATATCAGCGCACTTGTGCAAGAATATTAGACTACCCAGTTGATGTGTATTGGATGCATGGCCTGATTTGTTTACTCTTGAACATAGGCAAAAATCGAACATTTTCGCTACTTTGCGCTCAGTTTCAAGATACTTGTCATTGTGAAACCAGTCAAAATTATCTCTATTTCTGTAATAGAATATCATCCATTCTATCAAATGAGACTAAGCATAAATACCATACAAAAATAGACTGCAAAGTCGTTGTTTTAAACCAAAAACACGGTCAGTTTTTTTTCCTCATTATGCACTGTGTGGTGCAGGATTTTTTTTATACTGCGCACACTGACCGCACAGACCCATTCTCTCACATCTAGGCCTACCAGCCTGTTTCTGCTTGATTTGAGGGCGCTAGAATTTAGGCATACTAGTACGACCAAAACCCTGGCGCATAAGCCGTACTAGTACGGCCGAAACCCTGAAAGGGTTAAAAGTTCCTCAAAATATTCCCGGCATCTACCCAATACCTCCAGCTCCCCATCTACTAACTCCCCTACTCTGTTTTTAACTGACAAATCCATTCGTTCCCTAGGCTTTCTTAACTTGTTTATCTCACTCCAAAACTTTCTTATTTTCATCAAAATTTCTTGACAGTGCCTCTCCCACTCTTTCATCTGCTCTCCTTTTCCATTCTTTCACCACTGTCTTCATATACTCTGCTCTTCTTACAACACTTCTGTTTTGAAAAAAACTTTCATAAGCTACCTTTTTCTCTTTTATCACACCCTTTACTTCATCATTCCACCAATCACTCCTCTTTCTTCCTGCACCCACCCTCCTATAGCCACACACTTCTGCCCCACATTCTAATACTGCATTTTTAAAACTATCCCAACCCTCTTCAACCCCCCCACTATTCATACTTGCATTTACCCACCTTTCTGTCAATAGTTGCTTATATCTCACCCTAACTTTCTCCTCCCTTAGTTTATACACTTTCATCTCTCTCTTACTTGCTGTTGCCATTTTCCTTATGTCCCATCTACCTCTTACTCTAACTGTAGCTACAACTAAATAATGATCCGATATATCCGTTGCCCCTCTATAAACGTGTACATCCTGAAGCCTACCCATCAACCTTTTATCCACCAATACGTAATCTAACAAACTACTTTCATTACGTGCTATATCATACCTTGTATACTTATTTATCCTCTTTTTCATAAAATATGTATTACTTATTACCAAACCTCTTTCTACACATAGCTCAATTAAAGGTTCCCCATTTTCATTCACCTCTGGCACACCAAATTTACCCACTACTCCCTCCACAACATTTTTACTCACTTTAGCATTGAGATTCCCAACCACAAGTACTCTCTCACTTGGTTCAAAACTCCCCCCCCCCCACCAACTCAACATTTCCCAAAATCTCTCTCTCTCCTCTACACTTCTATCTTCTCCAGGTGCATAAAAACTTACTATAACCCACTTTTCACATCCAACCCTTATTTTACACCACATAATCCTCGAATTGATACATTTATATTCCCATTTTCCTGCCATAACTTATCCCTCGACATTATTGCTACTCCTTCTTTAGCTCTAACTCTGTTTGAAACCCCTGACCTAATCACATTTATTTCTCCCCACTGAAACTCTCCTACCCACTTCAGCTTTGTTTCACTTAAGGCCAGGACATCCAGCTTCTTCTCATTCATAACATCCACAATCATCTCTTTCTTATCAGTTGCACAGCAACCACATTCAAACATCTCACTTTGACGGTTTTCTTCTTTTTCTTTTTAGTAAATTATACGGGAAAAGGGGTTACTAGCCCATTGTTCCCGGCATTTTAGTTGACTTTTACAACATGCATGGCTTACGGAGGAAAGATTCTTATTCCACTTCCCCATGGATGTGAAAGGAAAAGTAATAAGAACAAGAACTATTAAGATTAAATCAAAGAAAAAACTCAGATGAGTGTGTATACATAAACGTGTACATGTATGTGTAGTGTGACCTAAGTGTAAGTAGAAGTAGCAAGACGTACCTGAAATCTTGCATGTTTATGAGACAGAAAAAAAGACACCAGCAATCCTACCATCATGTAAAACAAATACAGTGGACCCTCGGTTAACGAAAGGTTCCGTTAACGTAAGCTTCGGAAAACGTAAGCTTTTTTCATAATCGGTTAGCGAAAAATTCCTCGGTTACCGAAAGGTATTAGACGTGTCCGCCTGCTCGCGCAAGCGCAGGACGCCAGTGAGCGTTGTTTACCATTGAGAGAACATTACCTAGCGCGCTCTTTCAAAGATTCACAATATATTTGGTGTCTTTTTGGTGGTTTAGTGATTGTCACTGTGAAATAAGTCACCATGGGTCCAAAGAAGCTTCCTAGTGGCACCCCAGTGGTAGCAGGCATGCAGGGAGTGTAGCATTCATGCAGAGAGTGTAGCATTCATGCAGGGAGTGTAGCATTCATGCAGGAGTGTAGCATTCATGCAGGAGTGTAGCATTCATGCAGGAGTGTAGCATTCATGCAGGGAGTGTAGCATTCATGCGGAGTGTAGCATTCATGCCGGGAGTGTAGCATTCATGCGGGAGTGTAGCATTCATGCCGGAGTGTAGCATTCATGCAGGGAGTGTAGCAGGCATGCAGGGAGTGCAGGCTAGGCATGCAGGGAGTGCAGCAGGCATGCAGGGAGTGCAGCAGGCATGCAGGGAGTGAAGCAGGCATGCAGGGAGTGCAGCAGGCATGCAGGGAGTGAAGCAGGCATGCAGGGAGTGCAGCAGGCATGCAGGGAGTGCAGCAGGCATGCAGGGAGTGAGCAGGCATGCAGGGAGTGTAGCAGGCATGCAGGGAGTGTAGCAGGCATGCAGGGAGTGTAGCAGGCATGCAGGGAGTGTAGCAGGCATGCAGGGAGTGTAGCAGGCATGCAGGGAGTGTAGCAGGCATGCAGGGAGTGTAGCAGGCATGCAGGGAGTAGCAGGCATGCAGGGAGTGTAGCAGGCATGCAGGGAGTGTAGCAGGCATGCAGGGGAGTGTAGCAGGCATGCAGGGAGTGTAGCAGGCATGCAGGGAGTGTAGCAGGCATGCAGGGAGTGTAGCAGGCATGCAGGGAGTGTAGCAGGCATGCAGGGAGTGTCGCAGGCATGCAGGGCGTGTAGCAGGCATGCAGGGAGTGTAGCAGGCATGCAGGGAGTGTAGCAGGCATGCAGGGAGTGTAGCAGGCATGCAGGAGTGTAGCAGGCATGCAGGGAGTGTAGCAGGCATGCAGGGAGTGTAGCAGGCATGCAGGGAGTGTAGCAGGCATGCAGGGAGTGACAGCAGAGCATGCAGGGAGTGTAGCAGGCATGCATTAAAAGAAAACAAGGGAAGTAACCCCAGATAGGGACTTGTTACCTGAAGTCCTTTTGGAGGAATTCCCCTTCCAACCACTAACACCCTGCCCCTGTCAGCAACTCTACCTTCCAGATGCCTGCAACTCTTCAATAAAGGTAAGTAAATGTTATTGTTTTTTTGAGTGATTATTTTTTGTGGAGCGAATTAATTGTATTTACATTATTTCTTATGGGAAATAAGGTTTCAGATAACGAAAGATTCAGATTAAGTAATAGCGCCTGGACCGGATTAATTTCGTTAACCGAGGGTCCACTGTACAGGCTTCCTTTTTACACTTAATTGGTAGGACGGTAGTACCTCCCTCGAATGGGTGCCGTTTACCAACATACTACAAAATAATACCATATTTAAATACAGAAAATAAAGAGGACATTGCATGAGGCAGTAGTGAAAAAAATAAAAGATGTTTAAACAAGGTTATAAAGAGGATGACATAACATACTGATCAATTCCTGAAAACTACAAATAGATAAGTGCCCCCCACACACAAAACAAACACACACACACACACACACACCCCAGGAGCTATGTCTCGACCCCTGCAACCACAACTAGGTGAGTACATGCATACGGATGCCTGGCAAACCTAAGAACAGCATTCCGACATCTTAATAAGTAGTCATTCAGGACCCTGTACACTGTGTACGTTAGGCCCATACTGGAGTATGCAGCGCCAGTTTGGAATCCTCACCTAGCCAAGCATGTAAGGAAACTAGAGAAAGTGCAAAGGTTTGCAACAAGACTAGTCCCGGAGCTAAGGGGTATGGCCTACAAGGAGAGGTTACGGGAAATCGACCTGATGACACTGGAAGACAGGAGAGATAGAGGGGATATGATAATGACATATAAAATACTGAGAGGAATCGACAAGGTGGACAGAAACAGAATGTTCCAGAGGTGGGACACAGCAACAAGGGGTCACAGTTGGAAGTTGAAGACTCAGATGAACCACAGGGATGTTAGGAAGTATTTCTTCAGTCACAGAGTTGTCAGGAAGTGGAATAGTCTGGGAAGTGATGTAGTGAAGGCAGGATCCATACATAGCTTTAAGGAGAGGTATGATAAAGCTCATGGAGCGGGTAGTGACCGAGTAGCGGCCAGTGAAGAGGCGGAGCCCGGAGCTGTGACTCGACCCCTGCAACCACAACTAGGTGAGTACACACACACACACACACACCTCTCTCTCTCTCTCTCTCTCTCTCTCTCTCTCTCTCTCTCACACACACACTCTCTCTCTCTTTCTCTCACACTCTCTCTCCTTTGAAAAGAAGTGTAAGACTATTTTTTAGACAAAAATTTTTAATTTAAGCATATGATAAACAAATAATGTCCTTGTTAATACAGTATACAGTGGTACCTCGACATATGAGCAGCTCTCAACTCGAACAATTATGTAAGTGTATTTCTCTAAGTGCTTTTGCAAGTGTATTTTTGGGGGTCTGAAACAGATTAATCTAATTAACATTATTCCTCATGGGAACAAATTCGTTCGGTATCGGCAATCGAACAGCCTTCTGAAATGAATTAAGGTCGTAACTATGGCTTTAGAAATGTTGAATAACTGATAACATAAACATCTAATATAACTAGTCACTACTCTTTTATGGTCATAAAATGTCACAGTCCAATATGCTTGTTAAATGGAATTTAAAACAAAACTGAGTGTGTGGACAAACACAAGTGCTCGAAACAAACCTCTGTTTGGAGAATGTTTTGCTAAATGTCAGGTTTTAAAAATCACCTTAATAAAAGCTCCACTTAGACCAAAACATTGACCAAATATAAGCCTGCTCTGCATGTGTGTCTGTCTACATACTTGCCTGTCTTATACCCCCAAAGTTTGAGGGTCAACTATGGAAAATTAAATTCTTTTTTTTTTTTTTTTTTAAGTGACGAAGAAAGTATGTACATGTACTGTATTGCAGAAAGGTTTAAAGTAAGGCTGAGAGGATAGTTAAGAAGATGGGAAAGGAAAAGAGAACTGTCAAAATACCAGCAAAATATGAAGAGTAGCATAGAAGAAGGATGAACATAACTATCCATTATATTAGGAGCATGTAAAGACCTTACATTTTATATAATACACAGAGTACCTTCTTATCAACTCTATGAAAAAGACTAAAATGAAGATTTTAAACTTTTCTAGACTATGGAAGTGCTACTTTCTTTTCTCACAAACCTGATGAATATAAACCTAGGAAAGATTTGGTGTTATTGAGTAGCTTTTACCCCTTATTTATTATGTTTGTATTTCTTGGCAAGTGCTTGCTTACTCTTATGATTATGTTAAAGAAAAAACAAATGCTGATTATGCTGTTATTGTTTTAAATATTTAGACAACCTATGCACTGAGAAGAATTGTTCAGAAAATTTAATGTCTGAGAAAATGTCTGGTCCAACCTAATACAGTGGACCCCTGGTTTTTGTTATTTTTTCGTTCCAGAATGCTGTTCAAGTGCCATTACCAAACAAATTTATTCCCATAAGGAATAATGTAAAGTAGACTAGTCCTTTTAGACCCCCAAAAATACACTTACAAAAGCATTTAAAAAATACACTTACATAAAAGGGTGAGTTTGGAGCAGGACGAACACTGGGGGTCCACTGTACTTAATAAATTTAGTAAGCAATAATATAGTAAAACTACCACCTAATTTTAATACAGAAGACCCTCGTTCTACACGCAATCTTTCTACATTGTTGCCATAACACAGCTAAAAATTTGTGGCATATTTTCAGTGCGAAAACTATAATCTTCATTCAGTATGGCACAAATTTAAAGGAATATATGGCATGCCACAGAATCTTTTCCATCCACCTCTCAACCAGTCTACTAGTATAGCCATTGTTTTTATGAGCGAGGCCTAGTTTTACTCTTAACTTAAATAACCTCCCACACCAACAGCTCTCTGTACAGTGGACCCCCAAGTTTCGTAAAAACTTCACTCCTGAAGTCTGCTCAAGCGCCATTACCGAACGAATTTACTCCCTTAAGGAAAAATGTCACGTAGGTTAGTCTATTTCAGACCCCCAAAAATACACTTCCACAAGCACTTACAATATTATACTTACATAATTGACGTGTTGAAAGAAAGAAAAAATAATTGTACGATTTCCGGGGTTTACGAAACTCGGGGTCTACTGTATATGCATGCGTGCATATGTGTGCGCGAGTGCGCACATCCCATACTATACGTATACTTGGTTGTGTGTTTGCTGATTTTTTATCTTTTCATCAGCCCATCTCATCTCTTGATAATAATTATAGCACCCTAGAGGAATACAAGTGAAGCTAAAGGTGCGTGAAAGTCATGATGCTTTGAAAAAAAAAAAATATAGAGATTTTAGAAAAGTTTCCAAGTGGTTTACTTGTGATGGAAACAGCACAAGCCTTTGGTCTCAATGAAGCATCAATTCATACAATTTAAAAAGAATTAGATAAAGATAAAAGCTTGTGCAGTGAGTAACCCAGATTATAACCTCCTCAAAAGAATGAATGGATTGAGCAGAAAACTAGGAAATGTGCACCACTTAATTTCATCATGATAGGGAAGCACTTTACTGTGCTATGAAACAAGTGTATGATGAGGCTGGCTCCACATGTTTAAATTGCTCAATTGGTTGCATAATATTAATTTTTCTGGTGAGAATGAAGAGATTCATTACAGAAAACTTAAGCACTCCAGTACATCCATCACCTAATGACATCCTTGCATTGACATCAATACAAGAACCTCGGGAATCCACCTCGGACCATTAAGGCTACACCATTCTTCACTTCTTTCAAGATTAACATACACCAGCAATCATAATTTAAGGTAAGAAAAAAGATTTACGTAACCTTTTTATTTATTATTGTGTTTTATATATGTACGTATCCCTACATCCAATTACTATACTTTTATTTTAAAGAATTATGAGACCTAAAAAATATTTGTTTAACAATTTTGAGGATTCTTCAGTTCATATTCCACAATTTTTTGCTTACACTTTACAGAAATGTAACTATTGTGTTAAACAAGGGTCAACTGTACATGAAACAAGAAATTTTTTAAAACAGGAAAGGAGCCTATAAATCATGGGGAAGCCCTAAGCTCATAGTTGTCATACAGCACCTTAGGAATGACTGGTAATCACATTTGAGGAAGGGAAAGGGTACCATAGCACCAATTCCTTAGATCAAAAGCTCTTCACCAGCATCAAGGCACCCGCTTTAAGGGTAGAGCAGTATAATATGAGAAAAACACATGCCTTTTTAAAGGTCAGAAGTTTTTAAATAAACCAGGTGCATATTTACTTTCCATAAGCATGTATATATGTAGTATACTGTTTTGCTATTGATACTAATTTAAGTCTACCAGTACTTCTCTAATGTAAACTGAACTGTAAACTGCTGACAGTCATTCGAATTAATGGCAGAGCTGACAATTTATATACAGAATCTAAACTGCATAAAAGAAACTAAACAGTACAGTGGTACCTCGAGTTACGATGGTCCCCAAAATCGCCCTTTTATGTAAGTTTATTTTTTTAAATGCTTTTGTAGGTATATTTTTGGGGGTGTAAAAGGACTAGTCTATTTTACATTATTCCTTATGGGGATAAATTCGTTTGGTAATGGCACTTGAACAGCATTCTCGAACGAAAAAATATCGTAACTCGAGGTACCACTGTACCTTGATAGCTAAAGAAAAGGGGCATTTATTCTTGAATAATTATTATTAAAATATTGTAAAAATAGAGGCTAGCTTACTGCACTGCTTACTGATTTATTGTTAATTCCATGATTTAAAATTAGGGCCTTTTAGTATTTCTTCAATACTGCTGTGCATGTATCTCATACTGCAATAAGACAAGCATTCCCACTCAACACTTTGCTCTATGCATATAATCTAATTTGCATACCTAATACAGATAAAAAAGCAACAACACATCAGTCATCTTATAGGCTGAAAACTTTTATTTTAATAATTTTATTAATTAATCCTTTCACTGTCTCCCATATAAATGTACATTATTAACACTAGAGTCCCTAACACAGATCTCCATTTTAAGCACAGCGCCTTCAAATATGCTTGTAGTAGTAAATTTTGGCCTAGAACTGAGAGAATGGGTCTGTACAATGGGTGTGCACAGTATTAAAAAAATATCCTGCCCCACACAAATCTCTGACCTTTCGTTTGTTTTAGAATACAGTGGACCCCCGGTTTTCATGATTTTTTCGTTCCAGAATGCTGTTCAAGTGCCATTACCAAACGAATTTATTCCCATAAGGAATAATGTAAAGTAGACTAGTCCTTTTAGACCCCCAAAAATACACTCACAAAAGCACTTACAAAAATACACTTACATAATTGTTCGAGTTTGGAGCATCACGAACACCGGGGGTCCACTGTAGTTACTGAGCTGTTTTTTAGGGCAGTTTTTATAGTTTTACTGACTTTTTCTTAGTATCAATTGATAGAATCGAAGCATACTATGAAATAGAGACCAGAAGTAGATTGAAATAAGCTTCAAAGTGGCAGGAATATTAAATTTTCATGGTTTTCCTGAGGAAAGAGAGGGTCCCCCACCCCCATGCAGTCTGT
>WNWK01005990.1:105567-112105 GCA_009830355.1 Cherax destructor
GTCCAGAGAGCTGAGGAGGGGTTGTTGAGGTGGTTTGGACATGTAGAGAGAATGGAACGAGACAGAGTGACTTCGAGAGTGTATAAATCTGTAGTGGAGGGAAGGCGGGGTAGGGGTCGGCCTAGGAAAGGTTGGAGGGAGGGGGTAAAGGAAGTTTTGTGTGCGAGGGCTTGGACTTCCAGCAAGCATGTGTGAGCGTATTTGATAGGAGTGAATGGAGGCATATGGTTTTTAATACTTGACGTGCTGTTGGAGTGTGAGCAAAGTAACATTTATGAAGGGATTCAGGAAACCGGCAGGCCGGACTTGAGTTCTGGAGATGGGAAGTACAGTGCCGGCACTCTGAAGGAGGGGTGTTAATGTTGCAGTTTTATAACTGTAGTGTAAAGCACCCTCTCTGGCAAGACAGTGATGGAGTGAATGATGATGAAAGTTTTTCTTTTCGGCCACCCTGCCTTGGTGGGAATCGGCCGATGTGTAATAAAAATAAAAATATATTAAATATATATATATATTAATATATATATATATATATATATATTATATATATATATATATATATATATATTATATATATTAATAAATATATATATATATATTTAGTAGGTTGGTAGACAGCAACCACTCAGGAGGTACTACCATCCTGCCAGGTGACTGTGAAACAGAAACCTGAAACTGTTTTACATGATGGTAGGATTGCTGGTGTCTTTTTTCTGTCTCATAAACATGCAAGATTTCAGGTACGTCTTGCTACTTCTACTTACACTTAGGTCACACTACGCAAACATGTACACGTTTATTGTATACACACTCATCTGAGTTTTCTTTGATTTTATCTTAATAGTTCTTGTTCTTATTGCTTTTCCCTTTCATATCCATGGGGAAGTGGAATAAGAATCTTTCCTCCGTAAGCCATGCGTGTTGTAAAAGTCAACTAAAATGCCGGAACAATGGGCTAGTAACCCTTTTCCTGTATAGCTTACTAAAAAGAAGAAGAAGAAAATCGTCAAAGTGGGATGTTTGAATGTGCGTGGATGTTGTGCGAATGATAAGAAAGAGATGATTGTAGATGTTATGAATGAAAAGAAGCTGGATGTCCTGGCTTTAAGTGAGACAAAGCTGAAGGGGGTAGGAGAGTTTCAGTGGGGAGAAATAAATGGGATTAGATCAGGGGTTTCAAATAGAGTTAGAGCTAAAGAAGGAGTGGCAATAATGTTGAATAATCAGTTATGGCAGGTAAAGAAGGAATATAAATGTATAAATTCAAGGATTATGTGGAGTAAAATAAAGGTTGGATGTGAAAAGTGGGTTATAGTAAGTGTTTATGCACCTGGAGAAGAGAGAAGTGTAGAAGAGAGAGAGAGATTTTGGGAAATGTTGAGTGAGTGTGTGGGGAGTTTTGAACCAAGTGAGAGAGTAATTGTGGTTGGGGATCTTAATGCTAAAGTGGGTAAAAATGTTGTGGATGGAGTAGTAGGTAATTGGGTGCCAGGGTAAATGTAAATGGGGAGCCATTAATTGAGCTATGTGTAGAAAGAGGTTTGGTAATAAGTAATACATATTTTATGAAAAAGAGGATAAATAAATATACAAGGTATGATATAGCACGTAAGGAAAGTAGTTTGTTGGATTATGTATTGGTGGATAAAAGGTTGATGAGTAGGCTTCAGGATGTACATGTTTATAGAGGGGCAACGGATATATCAGATCATTATTTGGTTGTAGCTACAGTTAGAGTAAAAGGTAGATGGGACAAAAGGAAAATGGCAACAGCAAGTAAGAGAGAGGTAAAAGTGTATAAACTAAGGGAGGAGGAAGTTAGGGTGAGATATAAGCAACTATTGGCAGAAAGGTGGGCTAGTGCAAGTAGGAGTAGTGGGGGTTGAAGAAAGTTGGGATAGTTTTAAAATGCAGTATTAGAATGTGGGGCAGAAGTTTGTGGTTATAGGAGGGTGGGTGCAGGAGGAAAGAGGAGTGAGTGGTGGAATGAAGAAGTAAAGGGTGTGATAAAAGAGAAAAAGGTAGCTTATGAGAGGTTTTTACAAAACAGAAGTGTTAGTAGAAGAGCAGAGTATATGGAGAGTAAAAGAAAGGTGAAGAGAGTGGTGAGAGATGCAAAAGAAGAGCGGATGAAAGAATGGGAGAGGCTCTGTCAAGAAATTTTGCTGAAAACAAGAAAAATTTTGGAGTGAGATAAACAAGGTAAGAAAGCCTAGGAACGAATGGATTTGTCAGTTAAAAACAGAGTAGGGAGTTAGTAGATGGGGAGCTGGAGGTATTGGGTAGATGGCGGGAATATTTTGAGGAACTTTTAAATGTCGATGAAAAGAGGGAGGCGATAATTTCATGTACTGGCCAGGAGGTACAACATCGTTTAGGAGTGAAGAAGAGCAGGATGTGAGTGTGGGGGAGGTGCGTGAGGCATTACGTAGAATGAAAGGGGTAAAGCAGCTGGAATTGACGGAATCATGACAGAAATGTTAAAAGCAGGGGGATATAGTGCTGGAGTGGTTGGTATTTTTGTTTAATAAATGTATGAAAGAGGGAAGGTACCTGGGGATTGGCAGGAGCATGTATAGTTCCTTTATATAAAGGGAAGGGGATAAAAGAGAGTGTAAAATTATAGGGAATAAGTTTACTGAGTATACCAGGTAAAGTGTATGGCAGGGTTATTATTGAAAGAATTAGAGGTAAGACAGAGAGTAGGATTGCAGATGAGCAAGGAGGCTTTAGAGTGGGTAGGGATGTGTAGATCAAGTGTTTACAGTGAAGCATATATGTGAACAGTATTTAGATAAAGGTAGAGAAGTTTTTATTGCATTTATGGATTTAGAAAAGGCATATGATAGAGTGGATAGGGGAGCAATGTGGCAAATGTTGCAAGTGTATGGAATAGGTAGTAAGTTACTGAAGGCTGTAAAGAGTTTTTATGAGGATAGTGAGGCTCAGGTTAGGGTGTGTAGGAGAGGGGGAGATTATTTCCGGTAAAAGTAGGTCTTAGACAGGGTTGTGTAATGTCACCATGGTTGTTTAATATATTTATAGATGGGGTTGTAAAAGAAGTAAATGCTAGGGTGTTGGGAGAGGGGTGGATTAAATTATGGAGAATTAAATGCAAATGGGAGTTGACACAGTTACTTTTTGCTGATGATACTGTGCTTATGGGAGATTCTAAAGAAAAGTTGCAAAGGTTAGTGGACGAGTTTGGGAGAGTGTGTAAAGGTAGAAAGTTAAAAGTGAACATAGATAAGAGTAAGGTGATGAGGGTATCAAACGATTTAAATAAAGAAAAATTGATATCACATTGGAGAGAGGGATTATGGAAGAAGTAAATGTTTTCAGATATTTGGGAGTTGAGTGTCAGCAGATGGGTTTATGAAGGATGAGGTTAACCATAGAATTGATGAAGGAAAAAGGTGAGTGGTGCATTGAGGTATCTGTGGAGACAAAAACGTTATCCATGGAGGCAAAGAAGGAATGTACGAAAGTATAGTGGTACCAACACTCTTATATGGGTGTGAAGCATGGGTTGCAAATGCTGCAGCGAGGAGGAGGCTGGAGGCAGTGGAGATGTCCTGTCTAAGGGCAATGTGTGGTGTAAATATTATGCAGAAAATTCGAATGTGGAAATTAGGAGAAGGTGTGGAGTTACTAAAAGTATTTGTCAGAGGGCTGAAGAGGGGTTGTTGAGGTGGTTTGGTCATTTAGAGAGAATGGATCAAAGTAGAATGACTTGGAGAGCGTATAAATCTGTAGGGGAAGGAAGGCGGGTAGGGGTCGTCCTAGAAAAGGTTGGAGGGAAGGGGTAAAGGAGGTTTTGTGGGCGAGGGGCTTGGACTTCCAGCAAGCATGTGTGAGCGTGTTAGATAGGAGTGAATGGAGACGAATGGTTTTTGGGACATGACGATCTGTTGGAGTGTGAGCAGGGTAACATTGTGTGAAGGGATTCAGGGAAACCAGTTAATTGATTTAGTTGGACTTGAGTCCTGGAAATGGGAAGTACAATGCCTGCACTTTAAAGGAGGGGTCTGAGATAGTGACAGCTGGGAGGGACTTTTCTCAGCTGTAGTATCTGAGCTCCTCTGCAAAGACAGTGATTATGTATGAGTGTGGTGAAAGTGTTGAATGATGATGAAAGTTTTTTCTTTTGGGGATTTTCTTCTTTTTGTCACCCTGCCTCGGTGGGAGACGGCCGACTTGTTGAAAAAAAAAAAAAAAAAAATATATATATATATATATATATATATATATATATATATAATATATATATATATATATATATATATTATATATATAATATATATATATTATATATATATATATTAAAATATATATATATATATAATATATATATATATTATATATATATATATATATATTATATATATATATATTATATTTTTTTATTTATTAACACATCGGCCGATTCCCACCAAGGCAAGGTGGCCCAAAAAGAAAAACTTTCATCATCATTCACTCCATCACTGTCTTGCCAGAGGGGTGCTTTACACTACAGTTATAAAACTGCAACATTAACACCCTCCTTATTATATATATATATATATATATATATATATATTATTATTTTTTTTTTTTCAACAAGTCGGCCGTCTCCCACCGAGGCAGGGTGACCCAAAGAAAGAAAATCCCCAAAAGAAAATACTTTCATCATCATTCAACACTTTCACCACACTCATACATAATCACTGTCTTTGCAGAGGAGTTCAGATACGACAGCTGAGAAAAGTCCCTCCCAGCTGTCACTATCTCAGACCCCTCCTTTAAAGTGCAGGCATTGTACTTCCCATTTCCAGGACTCAAGTCCAACTAAATCAATTAAAATGTTACCCTGCTCACACTCCAACAGATCGTCATGTCCCAAAAACCATTCGTCTCCATTCACTCCTATCTAACACGCTCACACATGCTTGCTGGAAGTCCAAGCCCTCGCCCACAAAACCTCCTTTACCCCCTCCTCCAACCTTTTCTAGGACGACCCCTACCCCGCCTTCCTTCCCTACAGATTTATACGTCAGTTTCTACTTTGATCCATTCTCTCTAAATGACCAAACCACCTCAACAACCCCTCTTCAGCCCTCTGACAAATATTTTAGTAACTCCACACCTTCTCCTAATTTCCACATTCCGAATTTTCTACATAATATTTACACCACACATTGCCCTTAGACAGGACATCTCCACTGCCTCCAGCCTCCTCCTCGCTGCAGCATTTGCAACCCATGCTTCACACCCATATAAGAGTGTTGGTACCACTATACTTTCATACATTCCCTTCTTTGCCTCCATGGATAACATTTTTTGTCTCCACAGATACCTCAACGCACCACTCACCTTTTTTCCTTCATCAATTCTATGGTTAACCTCATCCTTCATAAACCCATCCGCTGACACGTCAACCCCCAAATACAGTGGACCCCCCAAGTATCGTAAAAACTTCATCCCAGAAGCCTGCTCAAGTGCCATTACCGAACGAATTTACTCCCTTAAGAAATAATGTCACTTAGGTTAGTCTATTTCAGACCCCCAAAAATACACTTCCACAAGCACTTACAATATTATACTTACATAATTGTACGATTTCCGGGGTGTACGTAACTCGGGGGTCCACTGTATCTGAAAATATTTACTTCTACCATAATCCCTCTCTCCAATGTGATATCCAATTTTTCTTTATTTAAATCATTTGATACCCTCATCACCTTACTCTTATCTATGTTCACTTTCAACTTTCTACCTTTACACCCCTCCCAAACTCGTCCACTAACCTTGCAACTTTTCTTTAGAATCTCCCATAAGCACAGTATCATCAGCAAAAAGTAACTGTGTCAACTCCCGTTTTGCATTTAATTCCCATAATTTAATCCCACCCTCTCCCCAACACCCTAGCATTTACTTTTTACAACCCCATCTATAAATATATTAAACAACCATGGTGACATTACACATCCCTGGCTAAGACCTACTTTTACTGGGAAGTAATCTCCCTCCTCCTACACACCCTAACCTGAGCCTCACTATCCTCATAAAACTCTTTACAGCCTTCAGTAACTTACTACCTATTCCATAGACTTGCAACATTTGCCACATTGCTCCCCTATCCACTCTATCATATGCCTTTTCTAAATCCATAAATGCAATGAAAACTTCTTACTTTATCTAAATACTGTTCATATATGCTTCACTGTAAACACTTGATCTACACATCCCCTACCCACTCTAAAGACTCCTTGCTCATCTGCAATCCTACTCTCTGTCTTACCTCTAATTCTTTCAATAATAACCCTGCCATACACTTTACCTGGTATCTAGTAAACTTATTCCCCTATAATTTTTACATTCTTTTATCCCCTTCCCTTTATATAAAGGAACTATATGCTTCTGCCAACCTAGGTACCTTCCCCCCCTTTCAACATTTATTAAACAAAAAAAACCAACCACTCCAGCACTATATCCCCCTGTTTTAACATTTCTGTCATGATCCCGTTAGTTCCAGCTGCTTTACCCCTTTCATTCTAAA
>WNWK01005991.1:0-112083 GCA_009830355.1 Cherax destructor
CACATGACAGGTGCGTCACACCACATGTATGTCACATGACAGGAGCGTCGCACCACATGCATGTCACATGACAGGTGCGTCACACCACATGTATGTCACATGACAGGTGCGTCACACCACATGTATGTCACATGACAGGTGCGTCACACCACATGTTTGTCACATGACAGGTGCGTCACACCACATGTATGTCACATGACAGGCAGGTTACTTCCTTCTCACTTCACAAGTATAACACCTTTGACTTAGCCATGTATAACCCTTACTTGTTTCATTCTTTGATTATTATTATAGTAATGAAAATTATAATACTACCACTACTACGACTAGAACTACTACTAATACTGCTACTACTACTACTAGTACTACTACTACTACTACTACTACTACTACTACTACTACTAATAATAATAATAATAATAATAATAATAATAATAATAATAAGAATAAGAATAAGAATAATAATAATTCAACTTAGTCACATAATATTTAGTTTCTTCTCTTACTATATATCATCAGACGACAGAGGACTGGGTTAGGAAAAGTGTTCAGACAAACGCCTATTACATAAGACTATATCACACAATTACAAAGAGCCTAATATACTGCATTTTATTACAGAGCTTCCAAGACTCGGGCTTGTCAGACCAGTACAAGCTAATAGCCACCAGTCGGGACACTTCAGACCTGGAGTATGTGGCATTGTTGGAGCACCGAGAGCTGCCAATCTTCACCTGTCAGTTCCACCCGGAGAAGAATGTGTTTGAGTGGGCGCTCGACACGGAGCACTGCAGTGTTCTCCACACATCACAAGCTGTGGAAATCGCTCAGAACTTTGCTAACTTTTTCGTTAACCAGGGTGAGGGAGTGTGACGTTTTCGTTAACTATAGGGAGTGGGTGTAATGTTTACGTTAACCAGGGTGAGTGAGTGTGACGTTTTCGTTTAACTATAGAGAGTGGGTGTAATGTTTTCGGTAACCAGGGTGAGTGGGTATAACTCTTTCTTAACCAAGGTGAGTAAGTGTACCTTGTTTTCGTATACCAAGGTGAGTCAGTATCTATATTACTCTAGTAAATTAATTCTATGGAATGAGTTTGGAGTCAACAGTTGGCTACCAGACTTTGTTGCATAAAATTACTAGACATTTCCTCGGGCTCTCAGCATCAAAAATACTATAATAACTCTCTAGTGTCCAGGAGGCTGGGTAAATGTAAAGGGCTCGATCCCCGGTCAGTTAAAGTACTGTATTTGTTTCTGTTTCCTTAATAAATCTTTTTCTTATCAAAATCCTTCATCTTCATGGGGAAGTGGAAAATAATCTTTCCTCCGTAAGCCATGCGTGTCATGAGGCGACTAAAATGTCGGAAGTAATGGGCTAGTAACCCCTTCTGTATAAATGTCGGGAGTAATGTGCTAGGAACCCCTTCTGTATAAATGTCGGGAGTAATGGGCTAGTAACCCCTTCTGTATAAATGTCGGGAGTAATGTGCTAGTAACCCCTTCTGTATAAATGTCGGGAGTAATGGGCTAGTAACCCCTTCTGTATAAATGTCGGGAGTAATGGGCTAGTAACCTCTTCTGTATAAATGTCGGGAGTAATGGGCTAGTAACCCTTCCTGTATAAATGTCGGGAGTAATGGGCTAGTAACCCCTTCTGTATAAATGTCGGGAGTAATGAGCTAATAACCCCTTCTGTATAAATGTCGGGAGTAGTGGGCTAGTTACCCCTTCTGTATAAATGTCGGGAGTAATGGGCTAGCAACCTCTTCTGTATAAATGTCGGGAGTAATGGGCTAGTAACCCCTTCTGTATAAATGTCGGGAGTAATGAGCTAGTAACCCCTTCTGTATAAATGTCGGGAGTAATGGGCTAGTAACCCCTTCTGTATAAATATCGGGAGTAATGAGCTAATAACCCCTTCTGTATAAATGTCGGGAGTAATGGGCTAGCAACCTCTTCTGTATAAATGTCGGGAGTAATGGGCTAGTAACCCCTTCTGTATAAATGTCGGGAGTAGTGGGCTAGTTACCCCTTCTGTATAAATGTCGGGAGTAATGGGCTAGTAACCCCTTCTGTATAAATGTCGGGAGTAATGGGCTAGTAACCCCTTCTGTATAAATGTCGGGAGTAATGGGCTAGTAACCCCTTTTGTATAAATGTCGGGAGTAATGAGCTAGTAACCCCTTCTGTATAAATTTCGGGATTAATGGGCTAGTAACCCCTTCTGTATAAATATCGGGAGTAATGAGCTAATAACCCCTTCTGTATAAATGTCGGGAGTAGTGGGCTAGTTACCCCTTCTGTATAAATGTCGGGAGTAATGATCTAGTAACCCCTTCTGTATAAATGTCGGGAGTAATGTGCTAGTAACCCCTTCTGTATAAATGTCGGGAGTAATGTGCTAGGAACCCCTTCTGTATAAATGTCGGGAGTAATGGGCTAGTAACCCCTTCTGTATAAATGTCGGGAGTAATGGGCTAGTAACCCCTTCTGTATAAATGTCGGGAGTAATGTGCTAGTAACCCCTTCTGTATAAATGTCGGAGTAATGGCTAGAACCCCTTCTGTATAAATGTCGGGAGTAATGGGCTAGGAACCCCTTCTGTATAAATGTCGGGAGTAATGGGCTAGTAACCCCTTCTGTATAAATGTCGGAGTAATGGGCTAGTAACCCCTTCTGTATAAATGTCGGGAGTAATGGGCTAGTAACCCCTTCTGTATAAATGTCGGGAGTAATAGGCTAGTAACCCCTTCTGTATAAATGTCGGGAGTAATGAGCTAGTAACCCCTTCTGTATAAATGTCGGGAGTAGTGGGCTAGTTACCCCTTCTGTATAAATGTCGGGAGTAATGGGCTAGTAACCCCTTCTGTATAAATGTCGGGAGTAATGGGCTAGTAACCCCTTCTGTATAAATGTCGGGAGTAATGAGCTAGTAACCCCTTCTGTATAAATGTCGGAGTAATGGGCTAGTAACCCCTTCTGTATAAATATCGGAGTAATGAGGTAATAACCCCTTCTGTATAAATGTCGGGAGTAATGGGCTAGCAACCCCTTCTGTATAAATGTCGGGAGTAATGGGCTAGTAACCCCTTCTGTATAAATGTCGGGAGTAATGAGCTAGTAACCCCTTCTGTATAAATGTCGGGAGTAATGGGCTAGTAACCCCTTCTGTATAAATATCGGGAGTAATGAGGTAATAACCCCTTCTGTATAAATGTCGGGAGTAGTGGGCTAGTTACCCCTGCTGTATAAATGTCGGGAGTAATGGGCTAGTAACCCCTTCTGTATAAATGTCGGGAGTAATGGGCTAGTAACCCCTTCTGTATAAATGTCGGGAGTAATGGGCTAGTAACCCCTTCTGTATAAATGTCGGGAGTAATGAGCTAGTAACCCCTTCTGTATAAATGTCGGGATTAATGGGCTAGTAACCCTTCTGTATAAATGTCGGGAGTAATAGGCTAGAAACCCCCTTCTGTATAAATGTCGGAGTAATGGCTAGTAACCCCTTCTGTATAAATGTCGGGAGTATGGCTAGTTACCCCTTCTGTATAAATGTCGGGAGTAATGGCTAGCAACCCCTTCTGTATAAATGTCGGGAGTAATGGGCTAGTAACCCCTTCTGTATAAATGTCGGAGAGTAATGGCTAGAACCCCTTCTGTATAAATGTCGGGAGTAATGGGCTAGTAACCCCTTCTGTATAAATGTCGGGAGTAATGAGCTAGTAACCCCTTCTGTATAAATGTCGGGAGTAATGGGCTAGTAACCCCTTCTGTATAAATATCGGGAGTAATGAGGTAATAACCCCTTCTGTATAAATGTCGGGAGTAATGGGCTAGCAACCCCTTCTGTATAAATGTCGGGAGTAATGGGCTAGTAACCCCTTCTGTATAAATGTCGGAGTAATGAGCTAGTAACCCCTTCTGTATAAATGTCGGAGTAATGGGCTAGTAACCCCTCTGTATAAATATCGGGAGTAATGAGGTAATAACCCCTTCTGTATAAATGTCGGGAGTAGTGGGCTAGTTACCCCTGCTGTATAAATGTCGGGAGTAATGGGCTAGTAACCCCTTCTGTATAAATGTCGGGAGTAATGGGCTAGTAACCCCTTCTGTATAAATGTCGGGAGTAATGGGCTAGTAACCCCTTCTGTATAAATGTCGGGAGTAATGAGCTAGTAACCCTTCTGTATAAATGTCGGGATTAATGGGCTAGTAACCCCTTCTGTATAAATATCGGGAGTAATGAGCTAATAACCCCTTCTGTATAAATGTCGGGAGTAGTGGGCTAGTTACCCCTTCTGTATAAATGTCGGGAGTAATGGGCTAGTAACCCCTTCTGTAAAAATGTCGGGAGTAGTGGGCTAGTTACCCCTTCTGTATAAATGTCGGGAGTAATGGGCTAGTAACCCCTTCTGTATAAATGTCGGGAGTAATGAGCTAGTAACCCCTTCTGTATAAATGTCGGGAGAAGTGGGCTAGTTACCCCTTTTGTATAAATGTCGGAAGTAATGGGCTAGTAACCCCTTCTGTATAAATGTCGGGAGTAATGGGCTAGTACCCCTTCTGTATAAATGTCGGAGTAATGGGGCTAGTAACCCCTTCTGTATAAATGTCGGGAGTAATGGGCTAGTAACCCCTTCTGTATAAATGTCGGGAGTAATGAGCTAGTAACTCCTTCTGTATAAATGTCGGGAGTAATGGGCTAGTAACCCCTTCTGTATAAATGTCGGGAGTAATGAGCTAGTAACCCCTTCTGTATAAATGTCGGGAGTAATGGGCTAGTAACCCCTTCTGTATAAATGTCGGGAGTAATGAGCTAGTAACTCCTTCTGTATAAATGTCGGGAGTAATGGGCTAGTAACCCCTTCTGTATAAATGTCGGGAGTAATGAGCTAGTAACTCCTTCTGTATAAATGTCGGGAGTAATGGGCTAGTAACCCCTTCTGTATAAATTACTAAAAATTATAAGATGAAAAACTTGATAAAGATAGGATGTTTGAATGTGCGTGGATGTAGTGCAGATGATATGAAAGAGATGACTGGCAAAGTTGGAGGGAGGGGCTTGTTTGAGAGGGGCTTGGACTTCCAGCAATCGTGCGTGAGCGTGTTAGATAGGAGCGAAAGGAGACAAATGGTTTTTAGGACTTGCCGTGCTGTTGGAGTGTAAACAAGGTAACATTTATGAAGGGATTTAGGGAAACCGGTAGGCCGGAGTTGAGTCCTGGAGATGGGAAGTACAGTGCCGGCACTCTGAAGGAGGGGTGTTAATGTTGCAGTTTTATAACTGTAGTGTAAAGCACCCCTCTGGCAAGACAGTGATGGAGTGAATGATGATGAAAGTGTTTCTTTTTCGGGCCACCCTGCCTTGGTGGCCACCCTGCCTTGGTGGGAAACGGCCGATGTGTTAATAATAAATAATAATAATAATAATAATAATAATAATAATAATAATAATAATAATTATTAATATTTATTATTATTATTATTATTAACAATAATAAATATATATGTGATTTCTCAGCTCGTCAGAACAATCAGCGATTTAAGTCCAAGGAAGAGGAGGAAGCCGCCCTCATCTACCACTACCAGCCAGTCTACACGGGGGCCACCTCAGGCTTCCAGCAATGCTACCTCTTCGAGTAGCACCAGCATCACCTACATCTCTTATAACCTAAGACCCATAGCGGTTTAGCGCCTCCAAATAAATATAATAAAAACAAGAAAGAACCAATAACGTTATTAAAACACCAACAAACACACACACACCAACACACACACACACACATACACACCAACACACACACACACACACACCAACACACACACACACACACACACACCAACACACACACACACACACACACACCAACACACACCTCCAAATGCAAAGTCATGAGGATCGGAGAAGGGCAAAGAAGACCGCTGACAGAGTACAAGCTAGGCGGACAAAGGCTACAAACCTCGGCAAAGGAGAAAGACCTTGGAGTGAGTATAACGCCAAGCACGTCTCCGGAGGCACACATCAACCAGATAACTGCGGCAGCATATGGGCGACTGGCAAACCTAAGATTAGCGTTCCGTTACCTTAACAAGGAATCGTTCAAGACACTGTATACCGTGTACGTCAGGCCCATACTAGAATATGCAGCACCAGTCTGGAACCCACACCTGGTCAAGCACGTAAGGAAACTAGAGAAAGTGCAAAGGTTTGCGACAAGGTTAGTTCCACAACTCAGGGGTCTGTCTTATGAAGAAAGGTTGAGAGAAATAGGACTAACAACACTGGAAGAAAGAAGGGTCAGAGGAGACATGATAACGACATACAAAATACTGCGGAGAATCGACAAGGTAGACAGTGACAGGATGTTCCAGAGAGGGAACACAGAAACAAGGGGACACAACTGAAAGCTGAAGACTCAGATGAGTCAAAGGGATGTTAGGAAGCATTTCTTCAGCCACAGAGTAGTCAGGAAGTGGAATAGTCTTGAGAAAGATATAGTGGAGGCAGGAACCATACACAGTTTTAAGACGAGGTATGATAAAGCTCATGGAGCAGGGAGAGCAGAGACCCAGTAGCGGACAGCGAAGAGGCGTGGCCAGGAGCTGAGTCTCGACCACACACACACACCAACACACACACATGGAAGGCAAATGCTGGGTCACGAACCTACCGGAGTTTTATGACAAGGTAACGGAAGTAAGACACGAGGGAGAGGGGTGGCTAGATTGCATTTTCTTGGACTGCAAGAAGGCCTCTAACACAGTTCCTCACAAGCGATTAGTGCAAAAGCTAGAGGATCAGGCACGATTAACAGGAAGGACACTGCAATGAATCAGAGAATATCTGACAGGGAGGCAACAACGAGTCATGGTACGTGACAAGAAGTCAGAGTGGGCGCCTGTGATGAGCGGGGTCCCACAGAGGTCAGTCCTAAGACCTGTGCTATTGTTGGTATATGTGAATGACATGATGGAAGGGATAGACTCAGAAGTGTCCCTGTTCGCAGACGATGTGAAGTTAATGAGGAGAATTAAATCAGATGAGGATCAGGCAGGACTTCAAAGAGACCTGGACATGCTGGACACCTGGTCCAGCAACTGGCTTCTCGAGTTTAACAACGCCAAATGCAGAGTCATGATGTCACTGTAAGCCCAGTGATAGTTCGTGAATGTAACCGTTACTGAGCATGCCCTGCTCATGTGACCAACGGTTACCATGTCCGAGGCCTCCCCTTTTGAATGCGAGGAGTGCCCGCTCCTACGAGCGCCAGTTACCAGCCAGACTCAGTGTAGGACAGACTTAGGCCTACGGCTCTGAGATTTCCACCTTATATATTTCGACCTCAATACACCAAATTACCATCCCAATCTTGTCTGTTCATTACCCAATCTACGAAAGAACCCCACACAACAAATGGTGGCAGCTATTATTTGAAACTAGTGATGCCATCTCTTGTTGACGTCACATGCCGTTTGCAGAAAGACGTTTCTGTAGCAGCTAGGGCCCTCACTAGAGTGTCTGTTGTTGTCCCTCATGTTCCAGATGGTGATAACATCTTAGTTGACAGTGATTCCTGTAAAGTGAAGGGTCTGTTTGTCAAGCCATCCTTACATGTTGTAAGAGATCAGAAGATCAATTTCTTCCTTGCCAATACTTCCGGTCATAGTGTTCTGCTCCGAGCAAATACAAACATTGTTGACCTTGTTCACTATCCTTACACTATTCGAGTTGGGGATGAGTTGTCACCTGACCAGTGGGTCGGTGCTATTTCAACCAGGGAGGATCCATCCACTTCACTGGATCAATCCATTCCACCAGTAGAAGAGAAAGACTTAGCTCCTACTGACTTCCCAGATGAAGTCACATGTTTGTTGAATCTGTTGAACAAACGTCGTAAAGCAGGTGAGAAGATGGGTATAATGAACTTATTGTCCCATCGTATTCCACTTGAACCTGGTACTAGACCAATTTATGTACCTGCGTACAGAATGCCGCATTCACAAGTTGCTGTCGCAGATGAATTAATCAACCAGATGCTTGAAGATGGTGTTATCGCACCTAGCAATTCACCTTGGAATGCACCCCTGATCTTAGTACCTAAGAAGGATGGTACTTGGCACCCAGTGATTGACTTTAGGAAGTTAAATGCAAAAACAATTCCAGATTGCTTCCCACTTCCTGTACTTGGTGACCTTTTACGTAACATTGGAGATAACAAAGTTTTCTCGACCCTAGACTTGTTACAAGGGTTTTGGCAAGTCCCTCTTCATGAGGACAGGCAAGAGCTCACTGCATTCTCCACCCCAACAGGTCATTTTGAATTCTGTCATATGGCTTTCGGATTCAGATCATCGCCTATCACATTCTCGAGGCTCATGACCATTATCTTTAGAGGTCTCATAGGTAACACACTTATGGTATACTTAGATGATGTGATTGTCATGTCACAAGACGTAGATACGCACTTAAAAAGACTTGACGTAGTACTTGGTAAGCTTGAAGAAGCAAATTTAAAGATCAAACTGTTCAAATGTCAATTTTTCAGATCAGAAATCAAGTTTCTTGGTCACGTAGTCACTCCTAGATTGGTTACGACTGACCAAAGTAAAGTAACTGCAGTATTAAATTTTCCATCTCCCAAAACCGCTGAGGCCATAATATCCTTTGTGGGCTTAGCAGGTTTTTATAGATCATTCATTGCTAATTTTTCTTCAATAGCAGATCCTCTAACTGAGTTGCTTAAGAAAGATGCTCCATTTGTTTGGACCTTCCGTCAAGAAAGAGCATTCCAAACTCTCAAAGAAAGGCTAACATCTGCTCCTATTTTGAAATTTCCAGATTTTTCACAGCCTTTCTACCTGACCACTGATGCTAATTCAATAGGCATCGGTGCAGTCCTTGCACAAAAGACCGGTAGCAAGTACAATGCAGTTGCATTTGCTAGCCGAGTCCTTACTTAAGCTGAACTTAATTAAACAGTTACTGAGCAAGAAGCTTTAGCTATAGTATGGTCTTTAAAGCACTTCCGAGACATCATATGTCAGTACTCTGTTCATGTCTTGACAGATCATGCCCCATTGATACCCTTATTCCAGAATAAACAACCTACTGGAAGACTTGCCAGATGGTCTTTGACTATCCAAGAGTTCAACCCCACCTTTGAACATTTGCCTGGCAAATCAAATGTAGTTGCTGATGCTTTATCGCATCATGTCAGTGTAGTAACAGCTGATCCTCCGTTTAGTGCTGAGGATGTAAAGACTGCTCAAAGAACAGACCCCATGTGGTCTGGTGTGATTCGATTCCTGCTCCAGGACGATCGTATTCTCACTGTGAAGCCACCAGCACCCATCAGTGACTTTGTCATGAACCAAGAATTACTGTATCGCACTACCGAGCTGAATACTCCTAGCAGAAGGATATACCAGTTAGTAATTCCACAGTCACTAGTGAAAGTAGCCTTGCAAATAGTTCACGATGTTCCAGGTGTTGCACATCCTGATATGGATCGTTCTGTAAAACAAGCCAGATTGAAATACTTTTGGCCTCGTATGTCCACTGATATTACCGAGTATGTTAAGAAATGTAGTGTCTGTATGAAACATAAAGGTAATGTTACTGGTCCTAATCCAATCCAAATCTTTCCTACTACTAGTGAGTCGTGGGAAAGAGTTGCACTAGATCTGTTAACTAATTTCCAATGTTCCCTCAGTGGAAACAAACATCTGTGTGTGATGGTCGATCACTTTACCAGATATTGTGAGTTAGTGCCTATTGCAGATAAGACTGCTGAAACAGTAGCAAAAGTATTCAAGGAACGTATAATCTGCAGACATACCACTCCTAAGTCCCTCATAACAGATAATGGAGGTGAATTTTGTAAGGAGATCCTAGAAAATTTGTGTACTTTGTACAAGATTACAAAATCAACCATTGTTCAGCACCATCCTGCTAGTAATGGGTTAGCAGAAAGAATGAATAAGAAAGTCCTTGACGTCTTGAGAGCTACCATCAATCCCAATAGTGCAACCTGGGATGAAGTCATTCCTGATGTTCAGTGTGCAATAAATTCTGCTTTTAATGCTTCTATAGGTGACACCCCACACTATGCTTTGTACGGTGTTGATAAGTGTTTGCCTTATGAGCTGTTATATTGTAATCCGAAACCGACTTACAATCCTGATGATTTCGTAGTAGTTCGTACCAGTCAAGCTCAGAGTGTTTTCAGATGAATTCGTGAAACACTTCATAAGTCAACAGCAGAATTTACTAGAGTAACTAACACTCGAGCCAAACCGACCAAAGTTAAAATGGGTTCGAGAGTAATGTTGACAAACTTTAACAGAACTTCAGCAATGCCAAAACTCGATCAAAAGTTTGTCGGTCCTTACAGAGTAGTCGAACATATTAACGGCAATAAGTATAAAGTTAGAGAAATTAGTACAGGTCAGTTTAAAGAATCGCATTTAGATCATATGAAATTAGTATGCAATGATGGCGAAGTCCCTGAAACCCCTGACAATCAGACAAACGAGACAGAATCTGATAATTCTCCTGTTGCTGTACCCTCTACCTCTAATGATCAGTCAGATGATCAACCTGAATGTCGTTATTCCCTACGTACACGACTAACACTCGAGCCAAACCGACCAAAGTTAAAGTGGATTCGAGAGTAATGTTGACTAACTTAACAGAACTTCAGCAATGCCAAAACTCGATCAAAAGTTTGTCGGTCCTTACAGAGTAGTCGAACATATTAACGGCAATAAGTATAAAGTTAGAGAAATTGGTACAGGTCAGTTTAAAGAATCGCATTTAGATCATATGAAATTAGTATGCAATGATGGCGAAGTCCCTGAAACCCCTGACAATCAGACAAACGAGACAGAATCTGATAATTCTTCTGTTGCTGTACCCTCTACCTCTAATGATCAGTCAGATGATCAACCTGAATGTCGTTATTCCCTACGTACACGACAAGTGTTGAGAAATCCTTAAGTATTATTTGTGGATACCAGTGTAGATCCTCCTCAATCAGAAATTGAGTTACCAATTGTAACAGAGTTTGATCCACCCAGAGATGATAATCATACAGCCTATATCAATCTCACCCTAGCAAAGTTGGGGTTAAATGTAAATAACCTGTATAGATAAATAATGTAGTAAGTGTATTTCAATTGTGTGTTACAATATCAACTTAGTGTTATTCAAAGAATTTTTTTTTTATGTGTTCACATTCTCTCCGAATTCTGAGATTTAACAGTATAGATTTGAGTGCACCAGATCTACCTTGTCTGTTAAACAATACCTTCCTTGTACATATATTTTCTCAGAATTCGTAGATCACATGAAGACAGATTCGATCGATCGAAGAATTTTTTTTTTTATCTCTTTTATCATAACTTTCTAGAAATGAGCTCATTAAATCATTAATTCTCTATGTATCATGATATATCTTATAGTACTGTAGATTGTTTTACGTCACGATAATATCCATGTGTAGTATATGTATAATGTTCAACTGTTGTGTACTTTGACATTGTATAGAATCAGCTCAGAGTCGACATACATCTATACTAGATGTATGTCGAGACGACATACGTACCGTAACCGAGCTGTCACTGTAAGCCCAGTGATAGTTCGTGGATGTAACCATTACTGAGCATGTCCTGCTCACGTGACCAACGGTTAACATGTCTAAGGCCTTCCCTTTTGAATGCGAGGAGTGCCCGCTCCTACGAGTGCCAGTTACCAGCCAGACTCAGTGTAGGACAGACGTAGGAATACGGCTCTGAGATTTCCACCTTATATATTTCGACTCAATACACATACCATCCAATCGTCGTTCATTACCAATCTACAAGAACCACCAACAAATGGTGGCAGCTATTATTAAACTAGTGATCCATCTCTGTTGACGTCACATGCCGTTTGCAGAAAGACGTTTCTGTAGCAAAGAGGATGGGCAAAGAAGACCGCGGACAGAGTATAGGCTAGGTGGCCAAATACTGCAAACCTCACTCAAGAAAAATGATCTTGGGGTGAGTATAATACCGAGCACATCTGAGGCGCACATCAACCAGATAACTGCTGCAGCATATGGGCGCATGGCAAACCTAAGAATAGCATTACGATACCTCAGTAAGGAATCGTTCAAGACTCTATACACCGTGTACGTCAGGCCCATACTTCAGTATGCAGTTTGTAACCCACACCTGGTCAAGCACGTCTAGAAATTAGAGAAAGTGCAAAGGTTTGCAACAAGACTAGTTCCAGAGGTAAGGGGAATGTCCTACGAAGTAAGGAGGACAGGAGGGATGGGGGAGACATGATAACAATATACAAAATACTGCGAGGAATTGTCTTGGTGGACACAGACAGGCTGTTCCAGAGATGGGACACAGGAACAAGGGGTCTCAATTGGAAGCTGAAGACTCAGATGAGTGAAAGAGATGCTAGGAAGTATTTCTTTAGTCATAGAGTTGTCAGGAAGTTGAAAAGTCTGGCGATCAGTGAAGTGGCGGGGCCAGGAGCTATGTCTCGACTCCTGCAACTGCAAATAGGTGAGTACACACACAAACACACATACACAAATATACACACACAAATACACACACAAACACACACACAGACATACACACAAAAACACACACACACACAAACACACATATACAAAGATACAAACACAAAACAATATACAATCAGAGGTAAATATAATATACAATCAGAGGTAAATATTGCCTCTGAGTTGTTGTCTCACTGTTCACTTACACTTTTGTCTGTAAACAACTGCTTAATTAATTCCTTAATTAAGATTACCTCAAAAAGTGTACATTCACAAATAAATAAATATATATCTCGGTACATATGCACCAAGAGGTTTATATATATGTCGTGCCGAATAGGTAAAACTGGTCAGTTAGCAAGAACTCATTTAAAATTAAGTCCTTTCTAAAAAAAAATCTTTTATGTTTAAAGATATATTTTTTCATTTATGTTAATGTAAAAATTAATAATTTTGTACCAAAAGAACCTTAGGAAACTTACCTAACCTAATTATAACAAGCACAATTTAATTTAGCCTAATCCAACTAAATATATGTTAGGTAATTTTACATTAATTTAAAAATAAACAAACACAATGAAATATTTTTTTTTCGTTAGATTCTGAATTTTTTTTCCGAAATTATTGCATACACAAATTTTCTATTGCCATATTCGGCAAGAAGAGCGTTGCTATTTAGTACGGCCTCTAGAAATGTACTAGGGACCTTCATCCTCAGAGAAGACAATAACCGTACCTCAGGAAAAACTCAAGATTCTCCCCGGAGTTGTTTGAGTATTTTCTTCTCTACCTTCCACTATTTTCTATGTGAACGTTTTTTTGGAAAACAAAATACAATGGAAAGGAGAACATCGTAAATACAATCTCAGGGGTTACATCTCAAATACTTCAACTAATTCCCGGGCAGAAGTCTGTGTGCCCAGAATGCTGCAGACATTTTCCCTCTGGATAGCAACATTGTATATACCGTGTTACCTTACCTCAGTTCCTCTGTTAGACTTGATATTATTGTTGATGACAGTCTACAAGTGAACTGTAATCGTAATTTTCCTTGTTCAGTTGATAAGACTAAAACCTATTAAATTTTAATCATTTTATTGACGTTTACATGATATTTGAGCAATGCTTGGCAAAACGTTCCGCCTGTGCACTAGGTTGTTCAGTCGAATACAGGCGTATTCTCCGGTACGGAAGCTGTACAAAATGCAAAAGAACTGAGGATCCGCAGGTTGTGTACTATGAGAGGTAGAGGAGCTAAACTGACGACACTAGAGGACATCAGAATATGAGGTGACATGATTACTATGTACAAAATACTGAGACGAAATGACATAGAGGGTCTCAGGGACAGGAGCTCTCAGACTTGGAAGTTAAAAACAAAAGTAAGCCATATGCCTGTGAGGGAATACATCTTTAGCGTTACGGTGGTGAGCAAGTGGACCGACCTAGATATCCAAGTGGTGAGGGCACACATCTTCAGCAAGTGGACGACCTAGACATCCAAGTGGTGAGGGCACACATCTTCAGCAAGTTTACGACCTATACATCCAAGTGGTGAGGGCACACATCTTCAGCAAGTTTACGACCTAGACATCCAAGTGGTGAGGGCACACATCTTCAGCAAGTTTACGACCTAGACATCCAAGTGGTGAGGGCAGAATTCATAAGTAGTTTTAAGAACAGGTGTAATAGGGTTCACGCAGTAAGGAGTGAACCCAGTAGTGACCAGCAGAAAGGCAGAGCCAGGAGCTAAGACTCAACCCCAGGAGAACAATTAGATGAGTAGCCTGTGGGTGGACAATAGGTGGAATGAAAGATATGTCAGGGCTTGTAAGACCAGTGTCTCTGAATAGCAACACAATTATTTAAATATCCAAAGGCAGAAACACAAATAGATGGAGAAAAGTTAATATGTTTATGTGACAGTGTTGTTGTGTATTGTGACAGTGTTGTTGTGTATTGTGACAGTGTTGTTGTGTATTGTGACAGTGTTGTTGTGTATTATGACAGTGTTGTTGGGGATTGTGACAGTGTTGTTGTGGATTGTGAGTGTTGTTGTGTATTGTGACAGTGTTGTTGTGTATTGTGAGTGTTGTTGTGTATTGTGACAGTGTTGTTGTGTATTGTGAGTGTTGTTGTGTATTGTGACAGTGTTGTTGTTTATGTGACAGTGTTGTTGTTTATGTGACAGTGTTGTTTTTATGTGAGTGTTGTTGTTTATGTGACAGTGTTGTTTGTATTGTGAGTGTTGTTGTGTATTGTGACAGTGTTGTTGTTTATGTGACAGTGTTGTTGTGTATTGTGACAGTGTTGTTGTGTATTGTGACAGTGTTGTTGTTTATGTGACAGTCTTGTTGAGTATTGTGAGAGTGTTGTTGTTTATGTGACAGTGTTGTTGTGTATTGTGAGTGTTGTTGTGTATTGTGACAGTGTTGTTGTTTATGTGACAGTGTTGTTGTTTATGTGACAGTGTTGTTGTGTATTGTGAGTGTTGTTGTGTATTGTGACAGTGTTGTTGTGTATTGTGACAGTGTTGTTGTTAATTGGACAGTGTTGTTATGTGACAGTGTTGTGTTATTGTGACAACGTGTTGCTTTATGTGACTGTTGTTGTTTAATGGACAGTCATGTTAGTCAGAGTGAGGTGTATACTGTGTTTAGTGTGATATGTTGTAGTAGTAAGTAATTGGTGCATATTGTGGACAGGTGATGCTTTGGGTGTATTGGTTGACAATGTTTTTTGTTTGAAATGGTGACAGTGTTGTTGTGTATTGTGACAGTGTTGTTGTGTATTGTGACAGTGTTGTTGTGTATAAATATTGGTATAATTACCGACAATATGTTAAGTAAAAGGACACAAATGCAACTAATGTGACATTTTATTGTGGCAACGTTTCGCTCTCCAGGAGCTTTGTCAAGCCGTTACAAACAATACATGGACACAGAGGGTATATATAGGCTCAGAGTGAGGTGTAATACTAGTGGTGGTAGAAGTAGTAGTGATATAAGTTGTAGTAGTAGTAGTAATACAATAAGGTAGAACAATCAACTTGCACATGAGTAAAAGGTGATAAAAACAATTACTTGGGTAGTATAAAAATAGGTTAGACAAATATTTCTATTGGAGGTTGGAATAGAGAAGACCTGTAGCAGTGTTCCACATCTGCGATGTGCTCGTGTAGTATTAGCAGGAGAGACTATGTGATGGCAGGGTTTACTGTTTTCATGAGGATTCTTGCTAAGACTTCAGAGATGGTGAAGGTGCCTTTGTTTTGTTTAATTGTTTTAGAAACAGCGATAAGTGCTGATTCAAGGCACTTGCGTCTGCGGAAATTAGTTTCTTTGATTGCTAATCGGGCGTCTTTGAATTTCATGAGATGATTGGTGGAATTTCGGTGTTGTACGCAGGCGTTGTTCAGGTTATCGTTCCTACATGCATTAATGTGTTCTTTGAGGCGTGTTTCCAGGTTTCTTGCTGTTTCTCCTACATAAATCCTGTCACAGCCTCCACAGGGTATAGTGTAAACACCTGCATTGACTGGTTCATGGTGCTTGGATTTTGTCCTGGTTAGATCCTTTATAGAAGTGCTGGAAGCAATGGCGACTCTGGTGTTAGCTTTAGCAAGTACTTTAGAAATGTTGGATGCAACCTGGCTGTTGGGAAGAATTATAACTTTGTTTGGAGTGGTGTTGGTGCGTGGAGAATTAATGATCTGAAGAGCTCTTTTCTTGCAATCTTTGATGAAGAAAGAAGGAAATTGTAAATCAGTGAAGGTTTGGTGAATGTATGTACATTCCTCGTCAAGAAACTCAGGACTACAAATTCGGTAAGCTCTTAGGAAAAATCCGATGATGATGCCTCTTTTGGTCTTAGTATCTTGACTGGAATAAAAGTGTGTGAGATCATTTTTATTTGTAGGTTTCCGGTAAACTTGAAATCTTAGGTTGTTATCTACTTTGTGGATGAGGACGTCTAGAAAGGATAGTTTGTCATTGGACTCTTCTTCTAGTGTAAACTGGATCGGTGGTTCAACTACGTTGAGCCTTGCCTGAAGATTCCGTACATCAAAACGTTTGGGAGTTGTTACGAGGACGTCGTCCACGTAACGTAACCAAGTGACGGAAATAAATGGTATAAAATACCGACACAATGGAAAAATAAACACATAAGCAGTATAATGGGATCCTTTATTGACAACGTTTCGCCCACGCAGTAGGCTTTATCAAGTCACAAATAGCATTCTCCACCTGACTATATCCTATAAATACTCATGTTTCTTGTATCCAGATAGATCTGTTTGTGACTCGATAAAGCCCACTGGTGGGCTGCTTATGTGTTTATTTTTCCGTAACCAAGTGACACTTGCTTTCACTGCTTTCAGTAACCTTCCTCCTATTCCATACACCTGCAACATCTGCCACATTGCCCCCCTATCCACCCTATCATACGCCTTTTCCAAATCCATAAATGCCACAAAAACCTCTTTACTCTTATCCAAATACTGTTCACCTATATGTTTCACTGTAAACACTTGGTCTACACACCCCCTACCTTTCCTAAAGCCCCCTTGTTCATCTGCTATCCTGCTTTCTGTCTTACTCTTAATTCTTTCAATAATAACTCTACCATACACTTTACCAGGTACACCCAACAGACTTATTCCCCTATAATTTTTGCACTCTCTTTTGTCCCCTTTGCCTTTATATATATATATATATATATATATATATATATATATATATATATATATATATATATATATAAAAAAAAAAAATTTTTTTTTTATATATATACAGTGGACCCCGGTTTTCGTTATTTTTCGTTCCAGAATGCTGTTCAAGTGCCATTACCAAACGAATTTATTCCCATAAGGAATAATGTAAAGTACACTAGTCCTTTTAGACCCCCAAAAATACACTTATAAAAGCATTTAAAAAACACACTTACATAAAAGGGCGAGTTTCGAGCAGGACGAACACCGGGGTCCAATGTATATATATATATATATATATATATATATATATATATATATATATATATATATATATATATATATCAAGGAATCAATGCTCCTGTTTGGAGAGCATGAAATCACATCATCAGAGGGTGTCCAGCAGGGGGACCCTCTCGCACCATTTCTCTTCTGTATAGCAGGTAGGGAAATCACAGTAAGACTGACCAGTGAGCTAAACATCTGGTTCCTGGATGATGGCACACTAGCAGGTACAAAAGAGTCCCTTCTAGATGATCTTACACAGGTGATGACACAAGGACAGGAAATGGGTCTCATCCTGAATCCATCCAAATGTGAAATCATCTCAGTCAATCAACAAGTGATAGATGCAGTGATATCAAAACTACCAGGAGCAACAGTCATTGCCCCTACTAATAGTGTTTTGCTTGGAGCACCTCTGGGAAGCGATGCCATTGACACAATTCTCAGGAAGAAACTGGAAGAATTGAGGAGAATGGAACAACGAATAGGCAATCTTGACACCCATGATGCCTTGTACTTTCTCACAAAGTGCTTGTGTCTGCCCAGGTTGACATATTTTTTTAAGATGTGCTCCTTCATATGATAACCCTATACTGCACGAATATGACAGTATCCTGAGGCAGATTTTTACGGAAGTACTTAACCTTACTCTAGAAGATGGGCAGTGGGACCAAGCTACACTCCCAGTCAGATTAGGAGGCATTGGTGTCCGCAAGTCATCTCAGATTGCTCTACCTGCTTTCCTGTCTTCATGCATTGCATCCAGAGGGCTTGTAGCAGCAATTCTCCCTGAACATCTTAGGGACACGATTGGAATCCATGACCAAAAGTTCATTGATGGAGCCAAGATCTGGGATAATCTAACAGGCTCTGAAACCAGGCCTGCTTCCCCCAACAACTACAAACAGTCGCACTGGGATGGCCCAATAGTAGAGAATATAGCCTCAGCAATGCTTCAGAGTGTGTCAGGGAAGGATAGAGCCCTCCTCCTGGCAGTGAGAGCTCCTCATGCAAGGAACTTTCTGTTGGCTGTTCCCAACTCCAGCCTTGGCACACGCCTCGACCCACAGACCATCCGCATTGGTGTTGCCCTTCGACTTGCCGCCCCTATTCTCGCCGAACACAGGTGTATTTGTGGCAGTGAAGCAGCAGACCGATTCGGGTACCATGGTCTTGTGTGTCGTAAATCCGAAGGAAAGATTGCAAGACATGAAGAGGTTAATAACATTATCAAGAGGAGCCTCACAACAGCCGGATGCCCAGCAGTAAGGGAGCCACCCCAACTATGCTGATCTGATGGCAGCCAAAAGCGTCCAGATGGTATCACCCTTCAAGCCTGGACAGACGGCAAGCAGGTGGTGTGAGACTACACATGTGCATCTACCTTGGCTGATACCTATCTCCAATACACCAGGGAGGAAGGAGGGGCAGCTGCCACCTTCAGGGAGGGGCGAATGAATTCACGTTTTTTTTTTTCTTTATTTTGGTCTAATTTCAATGGGATTTTTTACAGTGGTTTATACAGCTTTTAAAAACCTATACACTGTTTTTGTTATGATTTTTTGCCTCTAGGTTAGTTACAAAAAAAATAAAATGTGCCAAATTTTAGGGGTCACAAAACTTGTAAATTTCTACAAAATTGGGAAGATGTACAATGCTCTAGTTAACATCAGATGAAAGATAAAGGCTATATAATTGTTGACCCAATCCATTTTAGCAAAAATGTCAGTAGATTCCATTATAAAAAATGTTGAAGTTAGTGATTTTGTTTTTGCCTGTATTTTGTGGGAAAAAAATCAATAAAAACAAAGCTGTAAACGATATCGGAAATCCTTCATGGGTGGTTGTAGATCCATCATTACTCAATAACGTGTGAATACATCATGACAATCCTATTAATACTTTTCGCAAAACATTACAAACAATGTCAATAACTTATTTCTGAGTTATTAATATATTTTTTTTCTGTGAAACTCTATGGATATGGCGCGCTAAATCTCAGCGATTTGCATGCACCAGCACTTGTTGAGACCCCAGAGGCCACTGAGGTGGCATGAGTTCCTGCACTTGAATGGAGGCGTCAGAGATGTTGCTATGCAAAGTTTTTTTAATGAAATAATCATAAAAATTTTAATTTTTGCAGAGATAAAACTAAAAAAAACACTAATTGGCAACATGTATTATTTATGACAGCAAGAATAAAAAAAAATACATTTAAGGAAAAAACATACTAGGAAATATGATATAAACAAGTTGATTACACAAAAATGTTGCCAGAATGATGCACTATTTTTTGGTAAGAAAACATTTTTTTCTAAAAATTTTCAATCTTCCTTTCCTAATCTCTTGAAAAAGGCTCGCCCCTCCCTTCAGGGAGTCCCAGAAGTCGAGAAAATATGGAGAACTTGCCCATCATTATATGTTTGTTCCCATAGGCTCAGAGACCCTTGGCTCATGGGGAAGAGTGCATCTAAGTTCCTCAAGGAGCTGGGCAAAAGACTCAACAGGGTAACTAGGGATCCCATGGCAGCTAGTTTTCTGTTCCAGTGACTCAGCGCTGCTGTTCAGAGGGGTAATGCATGCTGTATTCTGGGCACGCGCCCCATCTCTGAGGAGCTGGATGAAATTTTCGCATTATAATCAGTGACAAACATGTTACAATATGTACTAGACATGTATCTCTCACACCTCGTGTACTGTATATGCCATCTTTATATCAACAATGTATCTCTTAAATCTTTTGTACCATATTATGTAATAAAATATACCTATTGGTAAAAAAAAAAAAAAAAAAAAGATGGTGTGGTAGGGGAAGTGGAATATTCAAATGGCTTCAGGAAGAAATCCAAATATTCTTCCTTGAAGCCTTTTTATCCACTTCTCCGAGGCTATGGGTCCCACAATTTGCACCAGAGGTGGACCCCATCTGTATATATATATATATATATATATATATATATATATATATATGAAAAATTTTCCAACACAATGCTCACCAACGCTTCAGGAAAGGACAAAGCTCGTCTCCTAGCGGTGAAGGCACCACACTCAGGAGATTTCCTTCTTGCTGTTCCCAATTCCTCTCTGGGCACTCGACTCGACCCACAGGCCATTCGGATTGGTGTTGCTCTTCGCCTAGCTGCCCCCATACTTGTGTTGTGGGGTTCTTTTCATAGATTTGGTAATAAGCAGACGATGAGCTTGGTTTTTGGTAGCGTTTAATGAGGCGTTGGATATATGGGAGCTGAGAGCCTATGCCTGTGTCCACCTAGTATGCCTACCCCCAGGGAACTGGCTGGAGGGCCCGCACGGCACTGAGACATTCAAAAGGCAGGCCTATGATTGGCTAATGCCAGATCACATGGCCAGAGGTTGGAAATCACGTGAACAGCCGTGGTGCAGCCATTAGAAGTACGAACCGTACAGCTCGGGCATGCTAAGTATGGCGTCTCGACATACAACTATACAAACTAAGGACAACAGGCAACAACTCTCAGCTGATTCTATACAATGTCAAAGTACACAACAGTTGAACATTATACTTCACATGGATATTATCGTGATAGAACAATCTACAATACTATATGATGCATCATGATACTTAGGAATTAATTAAATGAGCTCATTCTAGAAAATCATGATAAAAGAGATAAAAAAAAATTTATTCGATCGAACTGTCTTCATGTGATCTACGAATTCTGAGGAAATATATTTACAAGAAGGTAGTGATTAACAGACAAGGTAGATCTGGTGCACACAAATCTATACTGTTAATTCTCAGAACTCGGAGAGAACGTGAACACAAAAAATTTTTTTTGAGTAATACTAAGTAGATATTATAACACATAGTTAAACGCTTACTACATATTTATCTATACAGGTTATTTACATTTAACCCCAACTCTGCTAGGGTGAGATTGATATAGGCTGTATAATTATCATCTATGGGTGGATCAAACTCTGTTACAATAGGTAACTCAACTTCTGATTGAGGAGGATCTACACTTGTATCTACAAATGATACTTGAGGATTTCTTAACACTTGTCATGTACGTAGGGAATAACGACATTCAGGTTGATCTGACTGATCATTAGAGGTAGAGGGAACAGCAACAGGAGAAATATCAGATACTGTCTCACTTTTCTGATTGTCAGGGACTTCGTCATCATCATCGCATACTAACTTCATATGATCTAAATGTGATTCTTTAAACTGGCCCATACTAATTTCTCTAACTTTATACTTGTTGCCATTAATATGTTCGACTACTCTATAAGGACCAACGAACTTTTGATCGAGTTTTGGCATTGCTGACGATTTGTTAAAGTTGAACAGCATGACTCTGGACCCTACTTGAACTTTAGTCGGTTTCGCTCTAGTATTAGTTACTCTAGTAAATTCTGCTGTTGACTTATGAAGTGTTTCTCGAATTCGTCTGAAAACACTTTGAGCTTGACTGGTACGAACTGCTACGAAATCATCTGGATTGTAAGTCGGTTTCTAACTGGAATATAACAGCTCATAAGGCAAACGCTTATCGACACCGTACAGTGCATAATGAGGGGTATCACCTATTGAAGCGTTAAAGGCAGAATTTATGGCACATTGAACATCAGGAATGACTTCATCCCAGGTTACACTATTGGGATTGATGGTAGCTCTCAAAACGTCAAGGACTTTCTTATTAGTTCTTTCTGCTAACCCATTACTGGCAGGATGGTGCGGCACAATGGTTGATTTTGTAATCTTGTATAGTTTACACAAGTTTTCTAGGATCTCATTACAAAATTCACCTCCATTATCTGTTATGAGGGACTTAGGAGTGGTATGTCTGCAGATTATACGTTCCTTGAATACTTTTGCTACTGTTTCGGCAGTCTTATCTGGGATAGGAACTAACTCACAATATCTGGTGAAATGATCGACCATCACACACAGATGTTTGTTTCCACTGAGGGAACATTGGAAGTTGGTCAACAGATCTAGTGCAACTCTTTCCCATGGCTCACTAGTAGTAGGAAAGATCTGGATTGGATTAGGACATACAACTAATTTCTTAAACTGAGTTTTCTATATTCACTAAGAACTGGGAACACTTTCCTACTGAAGGAATGAACAGGCACAGTGGAGTGGAAGGACTCTCCCCGGGTGAAATAGATAGCTCAATAACACAAAGTATGAGCAAAGGAGAACGGCTCTCACTATCTCTTACTGCAGGTAATAATTACTCGACACACGACACTTTACTCTGCAAAGGACTTACTGTCAACTGGGATAATATCACTATCTGGAACACAACAACAACAGACACTCTAGTAAGCACTAGCTGCTACAGAGACGTCTTTCTGTAGGCGGCAAGTGACATCAAGAGATGGCATAACTCATTTCAAACAGTCTTTACTCAACAAGGCGTCCCCTGGAGAGGAACTACCACTTGAACAAGAGCCATCACAGGGATAGTACACTATCCTGTGTGCAATTATGACTGGATTCCAGACAGGAGTGACAGTTTTACTAGTTTCTTGATCGGCTACGTTAATACGTAATACACAAAGCTATCAGGACTGAATTTGAACTTCACATTCCGCAGCACTGTTATAACTCTCTGATACAGGCTGTGAGAACAAACACATTGCTCAAGAGCTAGATACTGTCTTTCAGTCGGTAAGGAACTATCAGGATCACGAAGGAAACTATAATGACTCTGTGGCTGGGTAGGTCTAGCATTCGGTAAATGACTATTATGAATTTCAGCAGGAATTGTTTGAACACTAAGGGACTGAATGCCGTCATTAGCTACACTACTTTGAGGTAAGTGAGACATACTTGCAAAGAAAATTGCACAAAGACTAATTCAGGTAAAAATGAGAATGATAAAATATTCACAGTACACAATTAGTTAAAATGGGAATTAAGAAGTCATTGAATTAGATGCAGAAAAGGGGTTAAAACAACTAATGTACACTGTATAAGAAATGACAACTCACTCACTGAATTTTGACTGTAAAAATTTAAGGAATTACTTTACAAATTGCAATAAAAGGCAATATGAATACTGTATGGATTAACTGCAAAGTGATCTCTCTCTACTGGAATTCAAACACAAAATTACTAGATGAGAAATAATAAATCAATGCAAAGTGGAAATACAATCAATAAAATTGTATGTAACTGGAAAAATACTGGAAAACAAATTTTCTTAAGAGAAAATGACACTAGAATTTAATATGCATTACTGGCAGAAATAATTAACTATGATGCTGACAACTTGCATTGAATTATTAGCACTTTTCAGGATAACACTGAGTAAAATGGAATAAGTACACAAAACTGTATGCAAAATAACAAGAACAAGTAATCACTACTGGAGAATAATATTAAAGTGTAATCAATGTATGGTATTGTATAAACAATTTACTGCATCAATTAAAGCAATGTTGCACTGGGCACAAGGAGAATGAACACTTTAACTCTTAGTTCAATTAAAGAAAACTAATGAAAATGAGTATAATGAATATTACTTTACTTTACATATGAGGGTTAAGAGTGAATTTGTTCAAGGAATATTGATAAGATCAACACAAAGACAATAATACACAAACTGAAATAAAGATAAAAAAAACTTACAGTTTTGCAGGAGAATACACAACACAATAAGATTCAGTCAGTGAATGTGATAGTTTATGCAATAAGATCTTGCATGTAAAAAAATATGTATAAAGAGATAGTTCTTGCTGCTTCAGACAAAATATATTCAATAAACAGGTTCTGCAAAATTAAAAAAATGAGGCACAGGTTGACACAAAAATGTAAACTGTCTGTTGAACTAAAACATGTGAGATGCTGGCACAAAAATATTAATGGGACACACTGAATAGCACACAGGAAAATGAAATATGCAACTAGGAACACTGGGGCATAAACAAGAAGGAACTATTCACAGACACTGCATAAAAAACACAAGGGAATGCACTGGGAGAAAAATGAAGGGACAGGGAATTAATGCACACTACTGCAATAATATTGAGTTAATCAAATACTGCACTGATAAACTGGAAGGAAAACAATGTTATACTGCACACAAAAACAATAAAAATTGGCACACAACGTACTTACTGCAGGATCAGAAAATTACACAAAGGACATAGATAAAAATGAGACACGAAGCACATTGAATACTGAAAAAGTATTTGAAATGAATTTACACGAAACTGAAACACAAGTCTTTAAATTTCACTAAGAAAATTCACTGCTTAATGTCTCACACACACGAATGTCTATAACAGAATAGTGTCTAATGATGAATGAACGACGAGTGTAGGTGGAGAGAATATATTCCTGGTCGTTGACTGCTGACAGTCTTATAGAAATGAGCTTTCCGAAGAACTCACACAGCAAGCTTTTACGTTGGCGCTCTGGGATGAAGGAAGACACTCTCGACTTGCTATGTGAGCCGAAACAATGCTGCTGGTACCCCAGATAGGGTAGAAAATACCACAAAGTATTGGCTGGTAGTGGAAGTGTGAGCGGGTGGTTGTTTACACTCCAGAGTGAGCGGCGCGCATGGGATGACGTCACGGCTGCTCGACTCGCTGGGACACCCGCGCTGAGATGACGTCACGGCGTTTGGCCAGTACACTAATTCTCACGGCCTTGGGACCACTAACCCAGGTGGCTTTTTGTACAATAAGCCGCAGGGATGGTTAATATCACTCTGACAAGCGTTGAACTTGTAGCACAGAGCGATTGGAGACAATACTGTAAGGAACTGGCTTGCTGAAGAAACGACTGGCTTACTTGTATAACTGGCTTTCCTGAAGAAGCTGGCTTAGCTCTCTGGACTGGTGGACCTGAATGCTCTTACTTGCACACAGCAGTGAAGAATTGGGTGGATGGCAGGAGACACTGGATGACTGTAGGCTGGCTTAGGCTCTTCCCATAAACTGGCTTACTTGTTGGCTTAATTGCAAAACCCAGATCAACTCTTCGGAGGTTTACTTGCAATTAGAAGCCAGAAGACTGGAGAGACTGCTTCAGAAGAGTCTTGGATGACGACACCGGCTGAGGGTAGTGAGGTAACGGTTGGTATGACGCTGGTCTGGGAGACGCTGGAGGCAATCACACCGGCTCTTCCTCTTCTTGTTAAATCTGCTCAGATTACACAAAATCTAGGCCCACAAGCTGCCACCATTTGTGTTGTGGGGTTCTTTTCATAGATTTGGTAATAAGCAGACGATGAGCTTGGTTTTTGGTAGCGTTTAATGAGGCGTTGGATATATGGGAGCTGAGAGCCTATGCCTGTGTCCACCTAGTATGCCTACCCCCAGGGAACTGGCTGGAGGGCCCGCACGACACTGAGACATTCAAAAGGCAGGCCTATGATTGGCTAATGCCAGATCACATGGCCAGAGGTTGGAAATCACGTGAACAGCCGTGGTGCAGCCGTTAGAAGTACGAACCATACATACTCACCGAACATAGGTGTATTTGCGGCAGGGCGACGGCTGATCAATTCGGACTTCATGGTCTAGTGTGTCACACATCAGAAGGGAAGTATGCTAGACATGAGGAGGTCAATGACATCATAAAGAGAAGCCTCGCCACAGCCCGTTGCCCAGCTCAACGGGAACCCCAAGTGCAGAGGTCTGATGGAAGTCAAAAGCGTCCTGATGGAGCCACCATGCTACCCTGGAAGGATGGTAAGCAGATTGCTTGGGACTACACCTGTGCTGCCACATTGGCAGACACCTACCTGCCACACTCCTTAGCCGAAGGGGGTGGAGCTGCCAGCCACAGGGAGACCCAGAAGACCCGCAAATATGAAGACCTTCCCTCTTGCTATAACTTCATCCCAATAGGGTCGGAGACCCATGGAGCATGGGGCAAGTGTGCTCTAAAGTTTCTCAAGGAGCTGGGTGGAAAACTCATCATAGAAACCAAGGACCACAGGGCGACCAGCTTCCTCTTTCAGAGACTCAGTGTTGCGATCCAGAGGGGAAATGCCTGCAGTATTCTGGGCACGCGGCCCACTGCCGGGGAGTTGGACGAAGTTTTTGACATGTAGCTCTGAGTTGTTATCTATGTTGTTTTACTCCCCATTGTATTTTGTCTTGAAATAAAGTTTGTAAAAAAGATGGGGTGGTAGGGAAGTGGAATATTCAAATGGCTTCAGAAAGAAATCTAAATATTCATCCTTGAAGTCTTTTTATATATATATATATATATATATATATATATATATATATATATATATATATATACGTTTATATATATAAAAGCAAAGGGGAATATATATATATATATAGTAAAAATCTCTAGTTGTGTCGATGCATGCAGGGGATGAGATGAAAAGCTGTAAGCCACCTGTCTGAAAGCTGGCTGCCTTGGATCAACGTCTAGTGTGAGCTGGACGCCAAGGTATTGGTCTGTGGTACGGTCGGTAAAGCACTGCGTACCTTGTCTCAAGGTTCGTAGGTTCGAGTCTCCTTCGGCCAGAGATCAGTGTTTGTGAATATTTCGCCTGTTCTTGAATTGAATATATAATATATATATATATATATATATATATATATATATATATATATATATATATATATATATATATAAATAAAGTGTAGGTATTTTAGGCCATATTTGATTTTTTAATAAAACAACTACATCTGACCAAAAATCAAATATATTTCCACAAAAATTTGTGCACATATTCTTAAAAAGGTTTTATACAGGTTTATTCTACATAACCGCCTTCAGCATTAATGACTGCTTCAGCGTGGGGCCGGAAACATTGAGATGCGTGAATCAACTGGTTCTTATTTAGTTCGGACATTATCTTGACAATGACAGCCTTCAGGGAATCTTTGTGTTGTAAGGATGTTGATTAGTCTCACTTTCAACAACGTTACACACTTAGTCGTCCAGGGGATTTAAATCTGGCAAGTTTAGAGGCCACATGTTGGGTGTCACATGATTGTCCGCCATCCATTTTTGGGTCACTTGAGCTCTATGAGGTGCTGAGTCCTGCTGAAACACACAAGACCTTCCATTAATTACTCCTTCCATCAAGGGCTAAACAACTGTGTCAGGCACATCAATGTAGCCAGCAGCATTAACTCTTAAGACCCTGAATCAGGGCTGGACCAGGCTTGCAGCCTATCCAGATCCCTTTCTAGTGCTGTTTGAGCCTCATCTGCCTAAATTCTCCTCATTAGCTTCTCATCATCTGCAAACAGGTACACTTCTGAATTAATAGCTTCCGTCATGTCATTCACATATACCGGAAACAGCACCAGTAATAGGACTGACCCCTGTGGAACCCCGCTCATCACATTCGCCCACTCTGAAAATTCGTCACATAACATGACTCATCGTTGCCTTCCTTTCAAGTATTCTCTGATCCATTGCAGTGCCTTTCCTGTTTACCTGCCTAAACCTCTAGCTTTTGTACTACTCTCATGTGTGGAACTGTGTTGAAAGCCTTCTTACAGTCCAAGAAAATGTAATCTACCTAACCCTCTCTCTTGTCTTACTGCCATCACCTTGTCGTAAAACTCCAGTAGGTTTGTGATGCAGGATTTCCCTTTCCTGAAACCGAGCTGGTTGTTGTGTATCAGCTCATTCCTTCCTAGGTGCTCCATCACTCTCCTCTTGATAATCTTCTCCATGACTGCATACTATACATGTCAGCGACACTGGTCTGTAGATTAATACTGCGTGTCTGTCTCCTTTCTTAAAAATTGGGACTATGTTTGCTCTCTTCCATACCTCGTGTAGTCGTCGTGATTTGATAGATGTGTTGAAGATTGTTGTTAGTGGCACACACAGAGCCTCTGCTTCCTCTCTCAGTACCGATGGTGAGATGTTGTCGGGTCTCACCGCCTTTGACGTATCTAGTTCTCTTAGTAGCCTCTTTATCTCCTCCTCGGATGTATGTTTATTGTGTCCATTTTGGTGTACCTCATCATTCCGATTTTCTGGAGTCCTTTCTACCTCTATTGAAAATACTTCTTTAAATATCGTGTTGAGCTCTTCACATACTTTTCGGTCGTTTCTTATGATCTCCCCTACTTCCTCAGTCTAATTACCTGGTCCTTGACCGTTGTTTTTCTCCTAATGTGGCTGTAGAACAGCTTTGGGTCAGATTTGGCTTCCGATGCTGTCATTTTCGTATTGCCGGTGAGCCTCCCTCCTTATCTGTGCATATTCATTTCTGGCTCTTTGACTAATCTTCTTATTCTCCTGGGCCCTTTGTCTTGTATACTTTTTCCATTCTGTAGCCCACTTAGTTTCGGCCTCTCTACATCTTTGGGTGAACCAAGGACTCATTCTGGTCATCATATTATTTATGTTGTCCTTGTATTTTCTTGTCTCTTATTCCAACATTTAATTTACCGATTTCCCCTCCAGTTCTCTGTCCCATTGAACCTCGTGCAGGAAATTCCTTCTTGAACTTGGGTGTGGGTGAGTACTCACCAACATCTTTTCCAATAACTCATTTCAAGTATCTACCTCCACATCCACCACCATCAAGGACATTACCAGTAATAGACAGGACAAGCTTCAATCCTCTGCAGGGATGTACATAATCCCTTGTAATGACTGCAGCAAATTATACGTCGGCGACATATCTAGAGACCTCCAAACACTTATTTCAGAACACTTGTAGTATACAGGCAGATCGGATGATTTAAGAAATGTCTGCGTTCAACACCGAAATTCACACAAGCATTTCATCAACTACAGAAACGCAAGACTTATTGCCAGAGAAGACAACACTCGATACCGCATATTCCTGGAATCATCACTTATCTGTATATCCAACAACTTCAACCAAAACAACGGTTTCTATAAAATAGCTGAACCCCTTGCCAAGAAATTTCTTCATCGTTATCCCACACAACAACATACACACCCGCCAGTCCCATGGGGAATAATGCAAATAGCGCTACTACATCACCAATATTATCATTTCTTTTAATTATTTTTAAATTACGTGTTTTTACCGCTGTTATGCGAATGATATTGCTGAACATAGCTCGACTGTGCCAGGTTGTGCCAGTGTCACACAAAATGGCACTGGCACAACTGTTAGTTCACTCAGTTGGATTGTACGTGAGACAAACTTTCCCTTCTTTCTTTACTGCATAGACATTTGTTTACTGGCGGACTGGAGCTGCGACCAACACTAAATTAAATAATAAGAATGGAAATTTCAGTGGAAGTTTCATTATGAGAGCAACTTGTGTGCTTGATGAGTAAACACATTATGAGAGCAACTTGTGTGCTTGATGAGTAAACACATTATGAGAGCAACTTGTGTGCTTGATGAGTAAACACATTATGAGAGCAACTTGTGTGCTTGATGAGTAAACACATTATGAGAGCAACTTGTGTGTGATGAGTAAACACATTATGAGAGCAACTTGTGTGCTTGATGAGTAAACACATTATGAGAGCAACTTGTGTGCTTGATGAGTAAACACATTATGAGAGCAACTTGTGTGCTTGATGAGTAAACACATTATGAGAGCAACTTGTGTGCTTGATGAGTAAACACATTATGAGAGCAACTTGTGTGCTTGATGAGTAAACACATTATGAAAGCAACTTGTGTGCTTGATGAGTAAACACATTATGAGAGCAACTTGTGTGCTTGATGAGTAAACACATTATGAGAGCAACTTGTGTGCTTGATGAGTAAACACATTATGAGAGCAACTTGTGTGCTTGATGAGTAAACACATTATGAGAGCAACTTGTGTGCTTGATGAGTAAACACATTATTAGAGCAACTTGTGTGCTTGATGAGTAAACACATTATGAGAGCAACTTGTGTGCTTGATGAGTAAACACATTATGAGAGCAACTTGTGTGCTTGATGAGTAAACACATTATGAGAGCAACTTGTGTCCTTGATGAGTAAACACATTATGAGAGCAACTTGTGTGCTTGATGAGTAAACACATTATGAGAGCAACTTGTGTGCTTGATGAGTAAACACATTATGAGAGCAACTTGTGTGTTTGATGAGTAAACACATTATGAGAGCAACTTGTGTGCTTGATGAGTAAACACATTATGAGAGTAACTTGTGTGCTTGATGAATAAACACATTATGAGAGCAACTTGTGTGCTTGATGAGTAAACACATTATGAGAGCAACTTGTGTGCTTGATGAGTAAACACATTATGAGAGCAACTTGTGTGCTTGATGAGTAAACACATTATGAGAGTAACTTGTGCTTGATGAATAAACACATTATGAGAGCAACTTGTGTGCTTGATGAGTAAACACATTATGAGAGCAACTTGTGTCCTTGATGAGTAAACACATTATGAGAGCAACTTGTGTGCTTCATGAGTAAACACATTATGAGAGCAACTTGTGTGCTTGATGAGTAAACACATTATGAGAGCAACTTGTGTGCTTGATGAGTAAACACATTATGAGAGCAACTTGTGTGCTTGATGAGTAAACACATTATGAGAGCAACTTGTGTGCTTGATGAGTAAACACATTATGAGAGCAACTTGTGTGCTTGATGAGTAAATACATTATGAGAGCAACTTGTGTGTGATGAGTAAACACATTATGAGAGCAACTTGTGTGCTTGATGAGTAAACACATTATGAGAGCAACTTGTGTGCTTGATGAGTAAACACATTATGAGAGCAACTTGTGTGCTTGATGAGTAAACACATTATGAGAGCAACTTGTGTGCTTGATGAGTAAACACATTATGAGAGCAACTTGTGTGCTTGATGAGTAAACACATTATGAGAGCAACTTGTGTGCTTGATGAGTAAACACATTATGAGAGCAACTTGTTGCTTGATGAATAAACACATTATGAGAGCAACTTGTGTGCTTGATGAGTAAACACATTATGAGAGTAACTTGTGTGCTTGATGAGTAAACACATTATGAGAGCAACTTGTGTGCTTGATGAGTAAACACATTATGAGAGCAACTTGTGTGCTTGATGAGTAAACACATTATGAGAGCAACTTGTGTGCTTGATGAGTAAACACATTATGAGAGCAACTTGTGTGCTTGATGAGTAAACACATTATGAGAGCAACTTGTGTGCTTGATGAATAAACACATTATGAGAGCAACTTGTGTGCTTGATGAGTAAACACATTATGAGAGCAACTTGTGTGCTTGATGAGTAAACACATTATGAGAGCAACTTGTGTGCTTGATGAGTAAACACATTATGAGAGCAACTTGTGTGCTTGATGAGTAAACACATTATGAGAGCAACTTGTGTGCTTGATGAGTAAACACATTATGAGAGCAACTTGTGTGCTTGATGAATAAACACATTATGAGAGCAACTTGTGTGCTTGATGAGTAAACACATTATGAGAGCAACTTGTGTCCTTGATGAGTAAACACATTATGAGAGCAACTTGTGTGCTTGATGAGTAAACATATTATGAGAGCAACTTGTGTGCTTGATGAGTAAACACATTATGAGAGCAACTTGTGTGCTTGATGAGTAAACACATTATGAGAGCAACTTGTGTGCTTGATGAGTAAACACATTATGAGAGCAACTTGTGTGCTTGATGAGTAAACACATTATGAGAGCATCTTGTGTGCTTGATGAGTAAACACATTATGAGAGCAACTTGTGTGCTTGATGAGTAAACACATTATGAGAGCAACTTGTGTGCTTGATGAGTAAACACATTATGAGAGCAACTTGTGTGCTTGATGAGTAAACACATTATGAGAACAACTTGTGTGCTTGATGAGTAAACACATTATGAGAGCAACTTGTGTGCTTGATGAGTAAACACATTATGAGAGCAACTTGTGTGCTTGATGAGTAAACACATTTACAACAGAGGGGAATCTTCACTGTTGATTAGTTTCGCCTATACACTAGTGTTATATACACTAGTGTTATATACACTAGTGTTATATACACTAGTGTTATATACACTAGTGTTATATACACTAGTGTTATATACAGAGAATGTTAAATATGGAGACACCAGAACTAGTGGCGAGTGACGATGATGTCACTAGTCCATCAACATTAAAGAAGCATCTCTAAGTCTGGAACAATGTGAAGCCGAAGTATTAGAATGGAGTCTTATATACTACCAGGGGCTTATCTACGGAAAATAGTGACTATGGCAACCACTGAAATTGCGCCTCTGTCCAAACATCTGACACTCATCTTTTAGATAACTTTACCATAAAATCTGCTCAAAACTACAAGTCAAGTTCGTTAATCTTTTAATTAACAAATTATGGCACATGAAAATTACAACTGCATCTTCCTTGTTGTCACTGGTCTATGATCCTCTCAAATTCATTTTTCCCAGTTTCTTCTGTTTCAAGAGTCAGCAGAGCGGGAGCACAGAGTCTGCCTTGACCCGTGGCGGTTCTCAAGTAGGAAAGTATTAGTTATAACTTGCTGACTGATCTGACTGGAAACTGCGATGGTCAGCATTATTTAAATAGCAATGCGAAGAAGAGAAGTTCTTCAGGGGACTTGATATTCTCAGGTTGGCTCGACTTGATAGTAAAGTTTTACAATAACAAATTTCTACATATAGCTGCTGTTCATCAACATCTGAGCTGTACAATTCGCCAAATTTTTCGCACTTCTTTATTTCTTCTTCTTTAGGTCGTTACTGTTGGTAATATAACACAGTCCCTCAACATCGAGAAGGAACCCAAACTTGGCTTCAGTGTCGAGCAAATGAGCGAATCTTTCATCCAGTTCTATGTGAAGACGGTCGAGTGTTCCTTCATGAGTTCTCATCAGCAATTCGTTTCTTTCGTCTTGTAAGTCTCTCAGCTTCAATATTCCATCCTTGACACAGACTGAGTCCATCTTCGATTGACAACACATTTCTTTCATCATCATATTCATCTCGAAGGGCTATCAAATCCAGGGCATCATCGTGGAAGTTGATGCTAGGATCCTGCAGCCTCTTTTGAGTATGGTCAATACGAATAAGTACTTTGTCCTAAATCCCAGCAAAGTCAGAAAATCGTATCTCAACATGCGGCTATACAGCTGCCTTACGTCTCTTCTTGTTTAACTTATCTCGTTTTTATTGTCTATCACGTCCTGGAGAACTTGAAGTATCTCCTCAATTTACTTGTTGATAAACTTTACTGACTCTGGTCTCGAACTCCAACTTAACAGTCAGTGGCCAGGCTTCAAACACCTTTTATTGTACAGCAATAAAGGAATGGAACAGACTGCCTGCACATGTCAAAGCCAGTCATAGCATAAGCCAGTTCAAGAAGAGAACCAAAAGGTACCTAATGAATGTAGCGACAGAAAGGGAGGAGAATGATTTTTTATTTTTTTAGCTAACACACATGTATATGTAAATAACTCTTTTTACTTTATTCCTAGTATACATATATCCTTTATAATATAATAACATATATATCCTACAATGTAAAATATTAAAGTATAAAAAGGACCCCAATGGAAATAAGTCACTCTGTCTGACTTTTTTGGGTTATCCTAGGTTCTCTACACATATGCTGCTATGTATGATAATGTATGTAAATGTATTTGTGTATACCTGAATAAACTTACTTACTTACTAACAACCACAGACACGGCGTTTTTTAGCCTTTCCAAGCGCTGTGTTGAACGAGAGAAGAACAAGTAGTGAGCTTCGATGATTCCAAAAACAGGTGACATCACTGTATCCCGCTGGAAAACAGGTGACATCACTGTATCCCGCTGGAAAACAGGTGACATCACTGTATCCCGCTGGAAAACAGGTGACATCACTGTATCCCGCTGGACTGCATGTACAACACAAAGTCGGGTGAGTGATTCTCGCAATTCACAAACACTACCAGTTTTTTTTTTTTCACTTATTCTTTGATGACCACCACTTCCGTGTTCAGCCATCACAGCAGCGTTGACATAACACCGTCACCGACAGTCTTGTAGCTCCATTTCGTCCTTCCCTAGCTGTTTCAAGATGTCTTCAACTAAGCAACCTTCTGGCTTATCTGAACAAAACCAACAAAGGACTCTCTAACACAGTCTGTTTTCCTCTAAAAATCAACTTCCATGTACCTCACTACTTCTGACATCTGCTTGTGTGCCGGATCACGAGTCGAGTGCAACATGAGACCATGCTACTTAGCTTTACTTGGGCCCCTAACACTTATTCTCTTGTCTCTTAACGTGCTAGTGGCACCCCTGCTTTTCACTGGGGAGATGTTGCATCGTCTGCTTTCGTAGGGAGTGATTTTCGTGTGCAAGTTTGGTACTAATCCCTCTAGGATTTTCCAAGTGAATATAATCATGTATCTCTCCCGACTGCGTTCTAGGGAGTACAGGTTGAGGAACTTCAAGCGTTCCCAGTAATTCAGGTGTTTTATCGCAGTTATGCGTGCCATGAAGGTTCTCTGCACATTTTCTAGGTCAGCAATTTTACCTGTCTTGAAAGGAGCTGTTAGTGTGCAGCAATATTCCAGCCTAGATAGAACAAGCGACCTGAAGAGTGTCATCATGGGCTTGGCGTCCCTGGTTTTGAAGGTTCTCATTATCCATTCTGTCATTTTTCTAGCAGATGCGATTGTTACAATGTTATGGTCCTTGAAGGTGAGAGTCTCTGACATGATCACTCCCAGGTCTTTGACGTTAGTTTTTCGCTCAATTGTGTGGTTGGAATTTGTTTTATACTCCGATGAAATTTTCATTTCCTCACGATTGCCATAACGGAGTAATTGAAATTTCTTATCATTGAACTTCATATTGTTTTCTGCAGCCCATTTAAAGATTTGGTTGATGTCCGCCTGGAGCCTTGCATCCTTCAGTGTCTGCAAAGGAAGACACGGCACTGTGGCTTATATTCCTGTCTATGTCCGATATGAGGATGAGGAACAGGATGGGAGCGAGTACTGTGCCTTGTGGAACAGAGCTTTTCACCGTAGCCGCCTCAGACTTTACTCTGTTGACTACTACTCTTTGTGTTCTATTGGTCAGGAAATTATAGATCCATCTACCAAGTTTTCCTGTTATTCCTTTATCACGCATTTTGTGTGCTATTACACCATGGTCACACTTGTCTGTGTATCTGCATTCCGTTTGTCTTCCAGAGCATCCAGGACCTTGTCGTAGTGGTCGAGTAGTTGGGACAGACAGGAGCGGCCTGCTCTAAACCCATGCTGCCCTGGGTTGTGTAATTGATGGGTATCTAGATAAGTGGCGATCTTGCTTCTTAGAACCCTTTCAAAGATTTTATGATATGGGACGTTAACGCTATTGGTCTGTAGTTCTTTGCTATTGCTTTACTGCCGCCTTTGTGGAGTGGGGCTATGTCTGTTGGTTTTAGTAACTGTGGGACGACCCCAGTGTCCATGCTCCCTCTCCATAGGATGTTAGAAGCTCGTGATAGGGGCTTCTTTCAGTTCTTGATGAACACGGAGTTCCATGAGTCTGGGCCTGGGGAAGAGTGCATGGGCATGTCATTTATCGCCTTTTCGAAGTCATTCGGTTTCAGGATAATATCAGATAGGTGTGTGTCTACCAAATTCTGTGTCTTTCTATAAAAAATTAATTTAGGTCTTCGACTCATTCTGGTTAGCGGCTCACTAAAAACCGAGTCATATTGTTACTTTAGTAGCTCACTTGCTGTCATCTGTGTAGGACCCATCCCGTTTAAGTAGGGGCCCAATACTGGATGTTGTTCTCGACTTTGGTTTGGCATAAGAAAAGAAATACTTTGGGTTTTTTCAATTTCATTTATGGCTTTTAGTTCTTTCCGCGTTTCTTGACTCCTGTAAGATTCCTTTCGCTTTAGTTCGATGTTTGCTATTTCTCTGACCAGTGTCTCCCTACACATTGCAGATATATTGGCCTCTTGTAGCCTCTCTGTTATATTTTGCCTTCACCTGTATAGGGAGCGCCTTTCTCTTTCTAGTTTTCATCTTCTCCTCCTTTTCCTTAAGGGAATATACCGTGAGCAAACCTCAAGTGCGGCAGAGTTAATTTGTTCTAGACATAAGTTAGGATCTATGTTGCTTAGGCTATCTTCCCAGTTTATAGGGACTTAATAATAATATATCTTTATTTCTACAAGTACATGTACGAGATAACAAAAAAGGCACAATACCGTGACTGGAACAATACACACACAACCCGCACATATAAAAGAGAGGAGCTTACGACGACGTTTCGGCCCGACTTGGACCATTTACAAAGTCACACGAAACGTCGTCGTAAGCTCCTCTCTTTTATATGTGCGGGTTGTGTGTGTACATGTACGAGGTATACATGCCTAGCTGACATCAATGACATACTACTATAGAGAAAGCCCCTTGTTATCCTGAGCAATTCCCGCAAATTAGGTCAGTTTTGTCCCAGGATGCGACCCACACTAGTCGACTAACACCCAGGTACCTATTTTACTGATGAGTGAATATGGACAACCCGTGTAAAGAAAGACGCCCAATGTTTCCACTCTCGCTGGGAATCGAACCCGGACACTCGCTGTGTGAAGCGAAAGCTTTAACCACCAGGCTACGGGGCACTTTTGATGGATCTTAAATTTTTGTTTTTGTTTTTCTTCCGAATTTGTTCATTTTTGGTCTACTTTAATAAGCCTAAATTTACATTTTTTTGACAGTTTCATGAAGATCAACAAACAAACAAATGAAAGAAAAACATTTACTGAAAATTATATTTGGCAGCTTGCCAGTACGTACTGGCACTATATTTGGCAGTGCCAGTATGTAATGGCACTATATTTGGTAGTGCCAGTACGTACTGGCACTATATTTGGCAGTGCCAGTAAGTACTGGCACTATATTTGGCAGTGCCAGTAAGTACTGGCACTATATTTGGCAGCTTACCAGTACGTACTGACACTATATTTGGCAGTGCCAGTACATACTGGCACTGCCTAGTCTTTTGGGCACTCCCTACCGATTATTATTATTATATTATAATAAAAAATAAGAGCTAAACTACTACCTACTGATACAACAATGCTAACTATTACGATGATAAATACTGTAATATGCTTATCTTCATTTCCCCCAAAAATAAAGTTGCTAAGTTTTTGACATTTTTAAAAATATTTACACTTTATCCCTCAAAAATAAAAAAAACGGGATATTTCGAAAAAATCACCAACAAATTGTAAAACATTTATTGTTTAATATTAGTTGTGAAAATCCTTTCAATAAGTTCATCATTAATGGTAGGAATCTATAAATTACTTCCCAGATAACCACGAAATCTCGCACAAGAATATTACTTGGAAATAAATATATATTTTTTGGCGAGGAAATTGTGCTATTGTTGCGTCTTGGCATAAGATCGAGATGTTCTTGTGTTGTCACCCCTGTGATACACAGTTTTCTCTAGCGTTAGTAGCCTAGAGAGGACGTAATGTACTATTGCGTACACTGCCGTATACCGCTAGTAAGTAAATTTATTCCGGTATGTATACACAAATACAGTTACATAGATTATCATACATAGCAGCATATGTGTAGATTAGATTTTTTAGATTTTGCCACCGAAGTGGCTAGTTTATTGTGCACCCCATATCCATCCTGTGGACGGTAGCGCATATGGATACACAAAAGGCCTAGGAACTAGGCCCCAAAAGGGTTAACAGGTTTACATATGGATTTATATCTACAGTTCACTTATCTGTTACAAGCAAATTTAGGAAATTTGCTTAGTATATCTGGTATCTTATTTTCATTAATAAGATATCTTTACATGTCACATAGGTTATTATACTGTCTATCTCTGTATTCCTCAATAAGTGGACAATTAAGCACATAGTGTTCAAGACAGTGACCATAGGCCTGATCACATAATTTGCATTTAGTTTGATCATCATCTGTGTGTCTCCCAAACTGTCAGAAGTACTTGTAGCCAAGCCTAAGCCTGGCCACTACAACATCAGTCAGTCTGTTCACATTGCAAGTTGCTCCATAAACATACAGTGGACCCTCGGTTAACGAATACCCCGGAAATCGTGCAATTATGTAAGTATAATTTTGTAAGTTCTTGTGGAAGTGTATTTTTGGGGGTCTGAAATAGACTAACCTACGTGAAATTTTTCCTTAAGGGAGTAAATTCGTTCGGTAATGGCACTTGAGCAGACTTCAGGAGTGAAGTTTTTACGAAACTCGGGGGTCCACTGTACTTATCTACGTTCATGTTATAATAGTGGGTTATAGATCTACTCAGGCTTCTAACTGCATTCCTATAACAATCATTTTCATTATTTACTTCTCCTAATATTATTCCTAGTACTAGACACAGATATTCTAAAGTTATATTCTTCATTCTCCTTCTGGGTGTAGTAGGAATTAAAACAATTTGCCACTTTAGTTGTTTCGTGGAATACCTCGTTATCGATATTTAGTACTATGTTAGATCTATCTGCGGGTTTATGGTTATACCCCAACTGTTTTAGTTGTTGACAGAGCTTTCTGGGGTAATTCTTGTTAGATTTGAATGGGAGCTGCTTAGCAGGGGCTGCTAGGCTTGCTGCTGCGTTCTTCAGTGTTTACGCTCTAGCCTCTACTAGTTGGTCCCTTCATGACGTCTTTGAGATTTTCTAAATATTTTTATGACATTATTCCCAAATGTTCGGTTATCAAACATTCGGGAGTAATGTGATTAAAACTAAATTAACTTTAAATGACTTAGAATCATCGTAGTGAAAAACAGTTTACTAAGGCAAATAGCCACGATCTTCCACTCTTGTATAATGGTTTTATACAAAAAAAAATTCCAGCATTTCTTTAGAGTGTGGAGTTAGCATACCTTGCCGTCCAAGTGAGAGACATGCCAGCATCATCCAAAACTTACTCTTGGTACCATTAACATCTATGTTTGGGCAAATATTTTTGTTAGTTTGAATTTCAGAAAGACCTGCCAAGTATAGGCCAGTAGACCTGCTGCAGCGTTCCTTCTGTCTTGTCTTATACGTGAAAGACAAGCCCACAGAGAATGACACTCATATCAGGAATAGAATTATGAACTACATTTGTAACTTTTTCTCTCAACAATTTTATTAAATTTATTATGAAAAAACATAGTTACATAAGTAATAATGTTATCCAGGCATGTCTGGGGAAGATATGACAGAACAGTCATCAGGTTCACATGTGATACTTGCAGGTAAGACTCGTCAGGTGTGACTCTAGGGTTCTACAGTAACAGGGCATTTATTAGTCATGTTATGATAAGGTTTCAGCTTCATTGATTTTTCGGTACTGTAGTGTCAGATATTATTGTAACTCCTTTTTGTGATAAGCCAGTTTTCCCAAAATGTTACGCTTCAAGGAATGTTTTTGCTATATATTGTTATGTTTCAAATATTATATCTGCTTGATATTCTTATTGCATTTTCTTATAACTGAAGGAAGAATTTTATTGATTTATGAGTGCTGTTTCAGTTTGCTGTTAAGAAACTTATCAAACAACATAATATGCTGAATTATGATGAATATTATTTACTGATAATCCATGCTTTCTGTATCGATTCTGTTTTTTCGATTGCTGAAGAATCGCCAGAAGCTGATTCCTACTATCATACCTTGCTTACTGTGAAGCCATAGTTGTTCTTATTGTCATGGGGTAAACAACGGGTCATAGACTGCTGCTGCTGTCCTACCATGTTTGTCTTCTAGTAGTAATTGTTGATCTCTCTACTACTGGAGCAGTACTGCTAATGAAACTCCCCTGTAGTTCGAGCATAGTTCCCATTACGAGATAATGGTTGTGTTCTGTGTTTCGGAAAGGTGAAGGGCCGGAATTCCACTCCTGTACGTCTGCCATACTTTGTGTGTAATCGTAAATGTTCTGGTAGATGTTATGAGGAGAAGGGACGGGGAGCTGCACATCCACCAACTCCTCGTATGTGCTATCCTGGGGCACACACAGCACGGGCATATTTCCTTGTAGCACTGATGGATCACCTGCAAGTAGAAAACAATCAATAAATAACAAAAAGGCACAATTGCATGGCTGAAACAATACACAAATAACGCGTACATAGGAGAGAGGAGCTTACGACGACGTTTCGGTCCGACTTGGACCATTTACATAGTCACACTAACAAAAAGAAGAGAAGGAGGGAGTATGTATAGGCCAGCAGACAGAGACGGGACAAGAAAGGCAGTAGGAAAGATGAGAGGTAGTGGTAGAGGTAGTTGTAGTGGAAGTGGAGTCAGTCAAAGACTAAGAAAGAGGAGCACTGCAAGGAAGCTTGGGGCTGTTCTTCTTCCTACTATTGATATGCGCCCTTCACTCTGGCCCCGCTATCTAGATGACATCTTTGCTCTTTGGCCTCGTGACTCTAGTCTCTTCCAACCATTTCTTGATGTGATATCCAGGTGGGAAGACTGCGCCAGTTATCTTGATGTGATATCCAGGTGGGAAGACTGCGCCAGTTATCTTGATGTGATATCCAGGTGGGAAGACTGCGCCAGTTATCTTGATGTGATATCCAGGTGGGAAGACTGCGCCAGTTATCTTGATGTGATATCCAGGTGGGAAGACTGCGCCAGTTATCTTGATGTGATATCCAGGTGGGAAGACTGCGCCAGTTATCTTGATGTGATATCCAGGTGGGAAGACTGCGCCAGTTATCATCCCGGTGAGTTACGTTCTTTATTAAGATGTCGGAATTCTGGTCTTAGGTTTGCTAAGCGCCCGTATGCTGCAGCAGTTATTTGGTTGATGTGCGCCTCCGGCGATGTGCCCGGTGTTATACTCACCCCATGATCCTTTTCCTTGAGTGAGGTTTGTAATCTCTGGACCCCTAGACTGTACTCCGTCTGCGGTCTTCTTTGCCCTTCCCCAATCTTCATGACTTTGCATTTGGTGGGGTTGAACTCCAGGAACCAGTTGCTGGACCAGGCCTGCAGCCTGTCCAGATCCCGTTGTAGTTCTGCCTGGTCCTCGTCCGATTGAATTCTTCTCATCAACTTCACATCATCTGCAAACAGGGACACTTCGAAGACTATTCCTTCCGTCATGTCGTTCACAAATACCAGAAACAGCACCGGTCCTAAGACTGACCCTTGTGGAACTACGATCGTTACAGGTGCCCATTCTGTCACCTCGCCACGCACTATGACTCGCTGTTGTCTTCCCTGTTATCCCTGCCTGGTCCTCCAGCTTTTGCACTAATCTCTTGTGTGGAACTGTGTCCAATGCTTTCTTACAGTCCAAGAAAATGCAGTCTACCCGCCCCTCTCTCTCTTGTCTTACTGCTGTCACCCTGTCATAGAACTCCAGCAGGTTTGTGACACAGGATTTCTCGTCCCTGAACCCGTGCTGGCTGTCGTTTATAAGCTCATTTCTTTCTAGGTGCTCCACCATTCTTCTCCTGATAATCTTCTCCATGACTTTGCATACTATACATGTTAGTGACACTGGTCTATAGTTTAATGCTTCATGTCTGTCTCCTTTTTTTTAAAAATTGGGTCTACATTTGCTGTCTTCCATACCTCAGGTAGCCGCTCTGTTTCGACAGATGTGTTGAAGATTGTTGTTAATGGTACACAGAGCGCCTCTGCTCCCTCTCTCAGGACCCATGGAGAGCTGTTATCTGGCCCCATCGCCTTTGAGGTATCTAGCTCGCTTAGCAGCAGCTTCACTTCTTCCTCGGTTGTATGTATTGTGCCCAACGCTTGACGGTGAACCCCGCCACTCCGTCTTTTTGGAGTCCCTTCTGTTTGCACTGTGAACACTTCTTTGAATCTCATGTTGAGCTCCTCAAATACTTTGCTTTCGTTTCTTGTGATCTCCCCTCCTTCCTTCCTCACCCTGATTACCTGGTCCTTGACTGTTGTTTTCCTCCTGATGTGGCTGTACAACAGCTTCGGGTCAGATTTGTCTTTTGCTGCTATCTCATTTTCGTATTGCTGTTGGACCTCCCTTCTTACCTGTGCATATTCATATCTGGCTCTACGACTGCTCTCCTTATTCTCCTGGGTCCTTTGCCTTCTATTCTTCTTCCATTCTCTAGCACACTTGGTTTTGGCATCCCTACACCTTTATATAAACCAAGGGCTCATCCTGGCTTTATCGTTATTTTTCGGTATAAACCTCTCCTCAGCTTCCTTGCATATTGTTGTCACAGATTCCATCATCTCGTTTACTGACTTCCCTGCCAGTGCTCTGTCCCACTGAACCCCGTGAAGGAAAATCTTCATGCCTGCATAGTCCCCTTTCTTGTAGTTTGGTTTCATTTGTCCTGTCATTCTTGCTTCCCACTCCTATTGTAACTCTATGTATTTGCAGCTCAGAATCACGTGATCACTGTCCTCAATATCTTCACTACTCAAGGTGAATGCTAGGTCCAGTCTCACTGGTTCATCCTCTCGTCTCTCTCTGGTAGTGTCCCTTACGTGTTGGTACATGAGGTTTTCCAGTACCACCTCCATCATCCTAGTCCTCCATATTTCTGGTCCCCCATGTGGCTCAAGGTTCTCCCAGTCGATTTCCTTGTGGTTGAAGTCACCAATAATCAGCTGCTTTGCCCTGCTCGCATGAGCCCTTCTGGCCACTTCCTCCAGTGTCTCCACCATCGCTCTATTGTTCTCATCATACTCTTGCCTTGGCCTCCTGCTGTTCTGTGGTGGGTTATACATCACTGCAATTACCACCTTGGGAGCTCCAGAATGAAGTGTTCCTATTATGTAATCTCTTGCTTCTCCTCTGTCTCCTCTCTCCAGTTCATCAAAATCCCATTGGTTTTTTTATCAGCAGTGCCACTCCTCCTCCCCCTCTGTTCCCTCTGTCTTTCCTCAGGACCTGATATCCCATTGGAAAGATGACATCTGTTATCATACCTGTGAGCTTGGTTTCTGTGAGAGCTATGATGTCTGGTGATGCCTCTTTGACTCTTTCGTGCCACTCCTCCCACTTATTCGTGTGTGTGTGTGTGTGTACTCACCTATTTGTACTCACCTATATGTACTCACCTATTTGTGGTTGCAGGGCTCGAGACTCAGCTCCTGGCCCCGCCTCTTCACTGATCGCTACTAGGTCCTCTCTCTCCCTGCTCCATGAGCTTTATCATACCTCATCTTAAAGCTATGTATGGTTCCTGCCTCCACATCTGTGTGTGTGTGTGTGTGAATAAGCGACAGGCGAGTTAGGCCTAAAAATTAGTTTTTTTTTTCTGCTGAATAAGCAGAGTAAAAAAAAAAAAATATGCAAAAGTCAATCTGAATACAACGAAAAATATATTTATCATAGATTATATACATTAAATAACAAAAAAAGGCACAATACCGTGACTGGAACAATACACACACAACCCGCAAATATAAAAAAGAGAGGAGCGTACGACGACGTTTCGGTCCGACTTGGACCATTTACAAAGTCACACTAACACACAGGACAGGTGTGTTACCCCTCCACCACTTTCTTGTGCCCTCCCCTGTCTGCCTGCCTATAAATACCCCTTCTACCTGTCCTTTGTGTTAGTGTGACTTTGTAAATGGTCCAAGTAGGACCGAAACGTCGTCGTAAGCTCCTCTCTTTATTATATGTGCGGGTATACATTAAATAAATTTAAACTGATTTATGACATATTTTTTGTGATTCGTTTATAAAATATTTTTGTGTATTTACGTCTAGACATTTAGTAAGATTTGTGGTGACATTGACTGGTTCATTTTTATTATAGCATTCTAGTACTAAATACAGTTAGTCACAATAATCCTATCTTTTATACCTGGAAAACCAAACTCCTCCTTCCTTCTATCAAGAACCTTGGAAATTTTAGGACAGCCAAAAATAATTCTGAGGGCTTCAGGGTGCAGTGGGGGAATTTTGATCAGCTTCTTTATTTTTCTTCCGATTTTTTTTGGTGTACGTTTAGAATCGTATATGTACAGGAATATGAGAAAGTTTCAATACGATCGGCCAACAAACAACTGAAAAAAAAAATATTTACTGATTTTGACACCTGGCAGCAAAGTGGCACGGACTGGCACTGCGAGTAGCTCAGCCGACAATCCCCACTGTTAGAAGTCAAATTACATCAAAACAAAAGTAAAAAAAAAAATTCACTAAAATCGCGCTACTTTGGGCTTTTCTATGCAATATAAGCGGTTTCTTAGTGTTTCCCACGTATAGTACACCGTTTTCTGTAGTTCCACCAGAGGTAACAGAGAAAACCTTCTCTTAGAGTCAGGAACTGGCGTAATCATTTCATCAAGGTCGGCCAGCATCCTCCGGTATAATATACAAATAATATTGTTTTGGCCGACTTTCTTATGCGTTTATCTTATTTATCTTATGCATACTATCATTATTGAATAAATGATATAAGCAGATAAAGGATATTAGTAATAATAACGTCAGTTTAAGACATTTTGTGATCAGCGATCAGACTGCTGACATCGGCAAATGGTTGCTGGACCATCATTCAAGCTCCTCCCACCTCTGTTATAAGCTCCTCCCACCTCTGCTATAAGCTCCTCCCACTACTTCTGATATAAGCTCCTCCCATATCTGATATAAGCTCCTCCCACCTCTGATATAAGCTACTCTCACCTCTGTTATAAGCTCCTCCCAACTCTGCTATAAGCTCCTCCCACCTCTGATATAAGCTCCTCCCATCTCTGCTATAAGCTCCTCCCACCTCTGCTATAAGCTCCTCCTACCTCTGCTATAAGCTCCTCCCATATATGCTATAAGCTCCTCCTACCTATGATATAAGCTCCTGCCACATATGCTATAAGCTCCTCCCACATATGCTATAAGCTCATCCTATCTATGCTATAAGCTCCCCCACATCTGCTATAAGCTCCTCCTACCTATGATATAAGCTCCTCCCACATCTGCTATAAGCTCCTCCCACCTATGTTATAAGCTCATCCAACCTCTGCTATAAGCTCCTCCCATATCTGATATAAGCTCCTCCCATATCTGCTATAAGCTCCTCCCACCTGTGCTATAAGATCCTCCCACATATGCTATAAGCTCCTCCCACATCTGCTATAAGCTCCTCTCACCTATGTTATAAGCTTCTCTAACCTCTGCTATAAGCTCCTCCCACCTTTGCTATAATCTCCTCCCACCTCTGATATAAGCTCCTCCCACCTCTGATATAAGCCCCTCCCACACTGTAATGATGCTAAGTGGTAAATTTAGTGTATTAGAAAGAAAAATAGACAGAAAATTAAAATAACAAACAAAAAAATATATAAAAAATTCACCTCGCGCTTACGCATACATTAATTAACCCGGCGGGTCGTCACCAGACATGATTCAAGTAGCTATAATTTGCTCTAGAAACATCGTATTACGATGAGGTTTTCACCAAAATGTTGCCAGATCTCACACTATTTTTCTGTAAACAAAATCAAAATCATATTTTTTCGCATAATTTTCATGTCTACGCGAGAAATTCCCCCACTGCACCCTTCATTATTGCATTAGACATAATTCTCATGTCCACTGCACCCTTCATTATTGCATTAGACATAATTCTCATGTCCACTGCACCCTTCATTATTGCATTAGACATAATTCTCATGTCCACTGCACCCTTCATTATTGCATTAGACATAATTCTCATGTCCACTGCACCCTTCATTATTGCATTAGACATAATTCTCATGTCCACTGCACCCTTCATTATTGCATTAGACATAAGTCTCATGTCCACTGCACCCTTCATTATTGCATTAGACATAATTCTCATGTCCACTGCACCCTTCATTATTGCATTAGACATAATTCTCATGTCCACTGCACCCTTCATTATTGCATTAGACATAAGTCTCATGTCCACTGCACCCTTCATTATTGCATTAGACATAATTCTCATGTCCACTGCACCCTTCATTATTGCATTAGCTCCAAGGGTCAGTGAGAATTTTCCTTAGCGAATAATAACATGGGAACAGTATAATTAATGATCTAATATAGATTATGTACATCACTGTTCTTACATTAGTATCATAGTTGGGGTTGTAGCCAGTAACAGTTTTGAGAACATTTAGTCTATTTTTGCATTCCTTATTTAGTTGCGGTTTAATGAATTTATTGAAGTGTTCGTCAACATCAAGATATCTATAAGATGTAAGATAACTACTTTTTTCACCCTGCAAACGGAAGGATGAGTTGTCAATACTTTTATTTAGATTAAAATATTTCGAGGCTTAGTCTAATAAAAATTACTTGAACAGAGATAAAAACAGTAGTCACCCTTTTATGACCTATTTTATGGATCATATCAGCATAACCTGTACCTATATAAACTCAATTTAAGTTGTAATAAATGTCTTAAATTGAGTGAGGTATGTAGAGAATTTATAAGAGAATTAATCAGGACATTAAACAGCATAGGACTGAGAACTCTCTGAAGTGTACTTAGGGATATTTCTTCAGACTGGCGTCTAATGTCTTGGTTAAGAACATAGGATACTCTGAGTCTATTTGATGTTTATTTATCACCAATATTCGTTTTGACTTGTGATATCAATTGCTGATTTTCGATGAAGAAATCTGGTAAAACTGGTGGAAGTTTGTGGTATTAGGAAGGTGGTAATACAGTTCTGCACACTTCTTCCTTTCATAATCATACAGGGGAAAGTTGGTGTATGATTCTATAGAATAGTCTGTTAAGTATCATTCTTTCGAATGTTGCACACAGACAACTGATTAAGGAGATTGCTCTAAATAAATCATGTTGTTGCAACTTAGAGATCTGCACAATGTGTCTATTGGTCCAGGAAATAGGACGGAGACTCTCAGTGTAATTAAGACTATACAGCGCTAACTAAAGTTCAACAGGGACCTGCCTTAAAGTTCTGAGCATATAAGTTAAATTATCCTCTTCAGGGGCAATTGATCGACCTTTTCTTTATGCAGTATCTAAGACATACTCAGTGAAGAGGCATTTGTTCTAATCAGTACTTTGACTCGATAAATAAACCACTTTCAGTCTTCCTGTAGAAACACTCTTGGTTTGTTTTAATATGAGATGGAAGATTTTCATGCCTAGATGTTTTGGACCAGTTATTTATGTGGTCACATCCCATTTCAATTGGAAAATAATGAGTAACATTGCCTCTCTTTTTCCTAGTTATTTTATTTATACCTTAGATAAACCTAGAGGGATAGATCTATTTAACACACTAGCAAATTGTTCCCATTCCTATTGCCTAAGTCCTTGTTTTCTATTTATCGCATTTGTTACTACAGCTTGAAAAGTTGTGAGTCTAGGGTTCCATAGTTGTGAGTCTAGGGTTCCATAGTTGTGAGTCTAGGGTTCCATAGTTGTGAGTCTAGGGTTCCATAGTTGTGAGTCTAGGGTTCCATAGTTGTGAGACTAGTGTTCCATAGTTGTGAGTCTAGGTTCCATAGTTGTGAGCTAGGGTCCATGTTGTGAGTCTAGGGTTCCATAGTTGTGAGTCTAGGGTTCCATAGTTGTGAGTCTAGGTTCCATAGTTGTGAGTAGTTCCATAGTTGTGAGTCTAGGTTCCATAGTTGTGCGTCTAGGGTTCCATAGTTGTGAGTCTAGGGTTCCATAGTTGTGAGTCTAGGGTTCCATAGTTGTGAGTCTAGGGTTCCATAGTTGTGAGTCTAGGGTTCCATAGTTGTGAGTCTAGGGTTCCATAGTGTGAGCTAGTTCCAGTGTAGTCTAGGGTTCCATAGTTGTGAGTCTAGGGTTCCATAGTTGTGAGACTAGGGTTCCATAGTTGTGAGACTAGGGTTCCATAGTTGTGAGTCTAGGGTTCCATAGTTGTGAGTCTAGGGTTCCATAGTTGTGAGTCTAGGGTTCCATAGTTGTGAGTCTAGGGTTCCATAGTTGTGAGACTAGGGTTCCATAGTTGTGAGTCTAGGGTTCCATAGTTGTGAGTCTAGGGTTCCATAGTTGTGAGACTAGGGTTCCATAGTTGTGAGACTAGGGTTCCATAGTTGTGAGTCTAGGGTTCCATAGTTGTGAGACTAGTGTTCCATAGTTGTGAGTCTAGGGTCCATAGTGTGAGTCTGGTCCATAGTTTGAACTTAGTTACCTAGTATGTGAGACTGGTTCCATAGTTGTCAGTCTAGGGTTCCATAGTTGTGAGTCTAGGGTTCCATAGTTGTGAGTCTAGGGTTCCATAGTTGTGAGTCTAGGGTTCCATAGTTGTGAGTCTAGGGTTCCATAGTTGTGAGACTAGGGTTCCATAGTTGTGAGACTAGGGTTCCATAGTTGTGAGTCTGGGTTCCATGTTGTGAGTCTAGGTTCCATAGTTGTGAGTCTAGGGTTCCATAGTTGTGAGACTAGGGTTCCATAGTTGTGAGTCTAGGGTTCCATAGTTGTGAGTCTAGGGTTCCATAGTTGTGAGTCTAGGGTTCCATAGTTGTGAGTCTAGGGTTCCATAGTTGTGAGACTAGGGTTCCATAGTTGTGAGACTAGGGTTCCATAGTTGTGAGTCTAGGGTTCCATAGTTGTGAGTCTAGGGTTCCATAGTTGTGAGTCTAGGGTTCCATAGTTGTGAGACTAGGGTTCCATAGTTGTGAGTCTAGGGTTCCATAGTTGTGAGTCTAGGGTTCCATAGTTGTGAGACTAGTGTTCCATAGTTGTGAGTCTAGGGTTCCATAGTTGTGAGTCTAGGGTTCCATAGTTGTGAGACTAGGGTTCCATAGTTGTGAGACTAGGGTTCCATAGTTGTGAGTCTAGGGTTCCATAGTTGTGAGTCTAGGGTTCCATAGTTGTGAGTCTAGGGTTCCATAGTTGTGAGACTAGGGTTCCATAGTTGTGAGTCTAGGGTTCCATAGTTGTGAGTCTAGGGTTCCATAGTTGTGAGTCTAGGGTTCCATAGTCACTATACGTTTTACCAGACCATCCTGCTATACGTGTTATGGTGCCAAGTTTTGCCTTATTATAGTACTTATAATGGTGTTTACTCTCATTTATGGAGGAACATTTATGTCCACTTTTTCTGTTCCATTGATCTGTTAGCAAGTGTTCTCAATAGTGGCAACTAAATTGCCATTAAATTTTGAGTGCCAGTGGGTTAGTAATTCTTATACCAATTGTCCAAACAGTTAATTAAGTCATCTCTATGATCTGGGTTAAGTTTTTTCCTTTAGAATTTAAAAGAATAATAATATACTAAGCTTTATCTCAACAAGTACATGATACAACTTATACAGACCATAGCTGACATCAGTGACGTACTATATAAAAAGCCACTGGTTATGAGAGCATTTCCAGCAACTGAGTTAATCTTGTCCCCCAGGATGCGACCCACATCAGTTGGCTAACACCAGGGAACCTACTTGCTGCTAGGTGAACAGGGACTGCAGGTTCAAGGAAACAAGCCCAATCTTTTAATCTGTACCGGAGATTGAACCACGGACACTCAATGTATGAGCTGAGTTCGCTACCAACCGAGCTATGGGACACTAGCTTAGGTCAAGACTGACACAGCTGAGTCTTGAAAAACGATCAGAAAGTAATTCATTGATTTTAACAGTCATGAATGTATATGATACATTAATAATAATATAATACTAATAAAATCTTTATTTGCTACAAGTACAAGTACAATGACATTTCGGGCAAATTAGGTCAGTTTTGTCCCAGGATGCGACCCACAACAGTCGACTAACACCCAGGTACCTATTTTTTCTGATGGGTGAACATAGACAACCGGTGTAAGGAAATTCGTCCGATGTTTTCACCCCTTCGCCGGGAATCGAACCCGGACCCTCACCGTGTGAAGCGAGAGCTTTTGCCACCAGACCAGGCTACAGGGCACCGTAGTAGTTTAAGAATAGAAGGAACAAAGAAACAATTAGAGAAAGGTAAACATAGTAACAGCGGGGACCGAAATTAGGGGAGTAGGGTGAACATAAACACAGTGACTGTAGGATAGACACATATACAATGAGAGAAGATTGGACACAGATTAGATGAGAGACAATAGAAGCGTAAACTCCTCAAGGTCTGTCCATCCCGGTTTAATCAAATTCTAAATAAGCTTTAGAATCCGACTGGTCAGGTTTATTTCATGTTACTAATTAACCTGAGGTGATGCCTTCGCTGGTTGGTGATCAGCCTGAGAGCAGCAGCTACCTCACAGATAAGGCTCTCAGTCTGAAGACAATATTAATAACCGAATACATCGTAAAGAAGATGTAATAAAAACATATTAAACCTTAGAATTAAATAACTCTAAAAATTCGTGACTCGAGAAAATCATTAACTGACTTACTTTGAGGTTTAGTCATACTGAGGTGGTGTATGTGGGTTGCGCTGACTGCTACTAGCACTAACACCAGCACTAACACCATCACTTGCCCAGCTACTAGCACTACCACTATCATTGTTGATGTTTCGTTAATAGTGATAGCTGTGTGAACATCAATGGAATTATTAGTAAGAATTTTAAAAACGTAATTGACTTATCGCCTTGATTCAAATATAGTATAGCTATGAGTTTAATACAAGAAGAATACCAAGTAAGTGTTGTATTATAGATCCTTCAGTAATACATTCAGGTACATAAATATCAGGTGATACAAGAGGTCGCAAGCACATCAGCACTAGACCAGGCGTCAGCGCTAGACCAGGCGTCAGCGCTAGACCAGGCGTCAGCGCTAGACCGGCGTCAGCTAGACCGGTGTCAGCGCTAGACCAGGCGTCAGCGCTAGACCAGGCGTCAGCGCTAGACCAGGCGTCAGCGCTAGACCAGGCGTCAGCGCTAGACCAGGCGTCACGCTAGACCAGGCGTCAGCGCTAGACCAGGCGTCAGCGCTAGACCAGGCGTCAGCGCTAGACCAGGCGTCAGCGCTAGACCAGGCGTCAGCGCTAGACCAGGCGTCAGCGCTAGACCAGGCGTCAGCGCTAGACCAGGCGTCAGCGCTAGACCAGGCGTCAGCGCTAGACCAGGCGTCAGCGCTAGACCAGGCGTCAGCGCTAGACCAGGCGTCATCGCTAGACCAGGCGTCAGCGCGAGACCAGGCGTCAGCGCTGACCATGCGTCAGCGCTAGACCATGCGTCAGCGCTAGACCAGGCGTCAGCGCTAGACCAGGCGTCAGCGCTAGCCAGCGTCAGCTAGCCATGCGTCAGCGCTAGACCAGGCTCGCTAGACCAGCGTCACGCTAGACCAGGCGTCATCGCTAGACCAGGCGTCAGCGCTGCCAGGCGTCGCGCTAGACCAGGCGTCAGCTAGACCAGGCGTCAGCGCTAGACCAGGCGTCAGCGCTAGACCAGGCGTCATCGCTAGACCAGGCGTCATCGCTAGACCAGGCGTCAGCACTAGACCAGGCGTCAGCACTAGACCAGGCGTCATCGCTAGACCAGGCGTCAGCACTAGACCAGGCGTCAGAGACAGTGTTTAGTATTAGTGTTAAAGACGGGACAGTAAGAGTGGCTTGTGTTAATACTGACAAGAGAAGACATGGCAATAAGACAGTGGCTGGTGTTAACTCTTATATGTGAAAATAAGATTGAAAGACAGTAGCCATAATAAAATGTCACATTAGTAAAACTTGTGTCCATTTACCTAACATATTGTCCGTAATTGTACCAATATTGAAACTGACATGTAAGACCGGATAGTAAGGCTGAGACCAGTGCTCATACTAGTTTGTGACGATAGGATAGTTAGGCTGAGACCAGTGCTCATACTAGTATGTGACGATAGGATAGTAAGGCTGAGACCAGTGCTCATACTAGTATGTGACGATAGGAAAGTAAGGCTGAGACCAGTGCTCATACTAGTATGTGACGATAGGATAGTAAGGCTGAGACCAGTGCTCATACTAGTATGTGACGGTAGGATATTAAGGCTGAGACCAGTGCTCATACTAGTATGTGACGTAGGATAGTAAGGCTGAGACCAGTGCTCATACTAGTATTGACGTAGGATATTAGGCTGAGACCAGTGCTCATACTAGTATGTGACGTAGGATAGTAAGGCTGAGACCAGTGCTCATACTAGTATGTGACGGTAGGATATTAAGGCTGAGACCAGTGCTCATACTAGTATGTGACGATAGGATAGTAAGGCTGAGACCAGTGCTCATACTAGTATGTGACGGTAGGATATTAAGGCTGAGACCAGTGCTCATACTAGTATGTGACGATAGGATAGTAAGGCTGAGACCAGTGCTCATACTAGTATGTGACGATAGGATAGTAAGGCTGAGACCAGTGCTCATACTAGTATGTGACGATAGGATAGTAAGGCTGAGACCAGTGCTCATACTAGTATGTGACGATAGGATAGTAAGGCTGAGACCAGTGCTCATACTAGTATGTGACGATAGGATAGTAAGGCTGAGACCAGTGCTCATACTAATATGTGACGATAGGATAGTAAGGCTGAGACCAGTGCTCATACTAGCATGTGACGATAGGATAGTAAGGCTGAGACCAGTGCTCATACTAGTATGTGACGATAGGATAGTTAGGCTGAGACCAGTGCTCATACTAGTATGTGACGATAGGATAGTTAGGCTGAGACCAGTGCTCATACTAGTATGTGACGATAGGATAGTAAGGCTGAGACCAGTGCTCATACTAGTATGTGACGATAGGATAGTTAGGCTGAGACCAGTGCTCATACTAGTATGTGACGATAGGATAGTTAGGCTGAGACCAGTGCTCATACTAGCATGTGACGATAAGATAGTTAGGCTGAGACCAGTGCTCATACTAGTATGTGACGATAGGATAGTAAGGCTGAGACCAGTGCTCATACTAGTATGTGACGATAGGATAGTTAGGCTGGGGCTGGTGTTAATACTGGTATGTGATGGCAGGATAGTATGACTATGGATGGTGTTAACATTTGTGTGTGAAGGATATGAAGTTATGACTGTGAGATTCTGGCTGATGTTAATGCTGGTATATGATGACAGAGTAGAGAATGAGGGTTGGGTGAGTGATACTGGGAAGCCAGACACAATATACTTGGTCTGTTATGGTTCACTGAAGAATGAGTGTCTGCCGGCCCAGCCACAGCCTCGCCTAGACTGACTGAGATGAGTCCAGTATTTCATACAATGTTTAAACAATGGTCAGGTGATCATACTGTCTTATGGTTAACTGGGTGAACAATAGTGGTTGTACTAGCTGGGGAACGCACTGCTGACAGCTCATAACATGCTATGGTATGGCATCCCCGATATACAGACAAGTAACTAATGGAATTGGAACCGAATGGCAGATGCTATGGGCGACAGGCAGTAATTCTATACAATGCGATGGAATGTTGTACAACAAGAACTTATGTGATGCGAAAACATGATACATAATTAATCATGGTAGATCACGGAAAGTAAAGGAGATCGATCAATTGCTCTTCATGTGACTGACGGGTTCTGAGGAAAATTATGAATAAAGAAAGTATTTAACAAAAACAAAGGCAAACTTGGTGCACTCAAGTTTTACTGTTAAATCTCAGAATTCGGAGAGAAGGTAAAAAATCAATATACAATTTTCTTTTATCCACAGTAAAATCCACACAGTAAGAAATATGATACACAGTTTAGTAATGACTTGACATAACTTATCATTTATAAAAAGCATTTACATTTAACGCAAACTCTATTAGGGTGAGATTTATGTATGCAGAGTGTTCATGAGGTCTAGTGGGGTCAGAGTCATTGGCAATCGCTAACACTTTCCATAACTGAGAGGAATTTACGTTAGTGGTAACTGCACAAACTTGAGGTGTCCTTTTCACTTGTCGAGTGTGTAAGGAATAATGTGAATGAATGGTTCAGAGAACCGACGAGTTGGTAAATTAGACACATATGCAACACTTGGGTATCTTTATTGAGGAAACGTTTCGCCACACAGTGGCTTCATCAGTCCATACAAAGGAGAATCGTGAAGAACAGGAGGAGTGTGAGGTTGTCAGGGCCTGACAACCTCACACTCCTCCTGTTCTACGATCTCCTGTATGGACTGATGAAGCCACTGTGTGGCGAAACGTTTCCTCAATAAAGATACCCAAGTGTTGCATATGTGTCTAATGTAAGGAATAATGACAGGATGTGTGTAAGATTGTTAGAGGAAGAAAGTACAGGGTCAGAAGGATTGTCAGAGTCTGGTCCATTCATCTGGGTGCCAGACGTCTCGTCAGTATCCTCATAGACTGATTTCATGTGATCTAAATATAACTTTCCATACTGAGCAATGCTGATTTCACTAACTTTTCACTTATATGCTGAACAACTCGGAAAAGACATCAAGCTTCTGGTCAAGCTTAGGCATTGCAGAAGTATAATTGAAATTGGTTAGCATTGTGCGAGCATTTATAACTATCGCAAATTCTGCTGTTGACTTTTGAAATGTTTCTTTAATTTTCATAAAAGACACTTTGAGTTCTTACAAGTCATCTTCATTATAACTAGACTTAGGAGTGGAGTTCACCAAACTAGGTACAATGTGCAGTGTCTCCTATCGATGCACTGTATGCAGAACTGATGGCACACTGAACATCAGGATGACATCATCACGTTACACTGGTTGGATACCTAGAGAGGATTTCGGGGGTCAACGTCCCCGCGGCCCTGTCAGAGACCCGGCCTCGAGGTGAATCAGGGTCTGATTAACTGGCTGGTTGCACACAAACTGACGTACGAACCACAGCCCGGCTGGTCAGGTACTGACTTTAGGTGATTGTCCAGTGCCTTCTTGAAGACAGCCAGGGGTCTATTCGTAATCCCCCTTATGTATGCTGAGAGGCAGTTGAAAAGTCTTGGGCCCCTCACACTTATTGTGTTGCTTTCATAGGGAGTGATTTTCGTGTGCAAGTTTGGTACTAATCCCTCTACGATTTTCCAAGTGTATATTATCATGTATCTCTCCCGCCTGCGTTCTAGGGAGTACAGGTTGAGGAACTTCAAGCGTTTCCAGTAATTGAGGTGGTTTATCGCAGTTATGCGTGCCGTGAAGGTTCTCTGCACATTTTCTAGGTCAGCAATTTCACCTGCCATGAAAGGTGCCGTTAGTGTGCAGCAATATTCTAACCTAGATAGAACAAGTGACCTGAAGAGTGTCATCATGAGATTGACATCCTTAGTTTTGAAAGTTCTCATTATCCATCTTGTCTTTTTTTCTAGCAGATGTGATAGATACAATGTTGTGATCTTTGAAGGTGAGATCCTCTGACATTATCACTCCCAGGTCTTTGACATTAGTTTTACTTTCTATTGTGTGGTTGGAATTTATTTTATACTCAGATATAGTTTTAATTTCCTCACGTTGAAATTTCTCATCATTGAAATTCATACTGTTTTCTGCGGCCCATTTAAAGATTTAGTTGATGTTCGCCTGGAGTCTTGCTGTGTCTTCAATGGAGGACACTGTCATGCAAATTCAGGTGTCATCTGCAAAGGAAGACAAGGCGCTATGGCTAATACCCCTGTCTATGTCCGATATGAGGATGTGGAACAGAGCTTTTCACAGTAGCTGCCTCAGACTTTACTCTATTTACTATTACTCTTTGTGTTCTATTTGTTAGGAAATTATAGATCCATCTACCAACTTTCCTGTTATTCCTTTATCACGTATTATGTGCTCTATTGCACCATAGTCACATTTGTCAAAGGCTTTTGCAAAGTCTGTGTATAATATGTCTGTATTTTGTTTGTCTTCTAGAGCATCCAGGACGTTGTCATAGTGGTTCAGTAGTTGGGACAGACAGGAGCGACCTGCTCTAAACCCATGCTGCCCTGGGTTGTATAACTGATGGGTATCTAGATGGGTGGCGATCTTGCTTCTTAGAACTTTTTCAAAGATTTTTTTGATATGGGACGTTAGCGCTATCGGTCTGTAGTTCTTTGCTATTGTTTTACTGCCCCTTTTGTGGAGTTGTGCTGTCTGTTGTTTTTAGTAACTGCGGGACGACGCCAGTGTCCATGTTCCTTCTCCATAGGATGTTAAAAGCACATTGATGAACAGTTCTTGATGAACACGGAGTTCCATGAGTCTGGGCCTGGGGCGGAGTGCATGGGCATGTCATTTATTGCCTTTTCGAAGTCATTTGGCGTCAGGATAATGTCTGATAGGTTTGTGTCTACCAAATTCTGTCTCTCTCTCATAATAAATTCATTTAGGTTATCGACTCTCAGTCTGGTTAGCGGCTTCATAAAAACCGAGTCATAGTGAGACTTGAGTATCTCACTCATTTCCTTGCTGTCATCTGTGTAGGATCCATCTCTTCTAAGTAGGGATCCAATACTGGATGTTGTTCTTGACTTTGAATTGGTATAAGAAAAGAAATATTTTGGGTTTCTTTCAATTTTATTTATGGTTTTTAGTTCTTCCCACATTTCTTGACTACTGTAAGATTCCCATAGCTTTAGTTCGATGTTTGCTATTTCTCTGATCAGTTCCTTCTTTCGTATTACAGATATATTGGCAGGTGCTGTCTTACAGTCTTATTTTCACATACCAATGTTAACACTTTCTACTATCTTACAATCTTATTGTGTAGAATAGAGGGTGTATGAGTGGGTGTATGAGTGGGTGTACGAGTGGGTGTATGAGTGGGTGTATGTGTGGGAGTATGAGTGATTAGTTAGTGATCAAGTGAAGCCAATATTGGAATTCAGCCCACGAACCCTGTTTTCCCATTTCTAGAAAACCAAGTCCTAAATGATTAAACCGGGATGGACAGATCTTGAGGAGTTTACGCTTCTATTGTCTCTCATCTAATCTGTGTCCAATCTTCTCTTATTGTATATATGTGTCTATCCTACAGTCACTGTGTGTCTATCCTACAGTCACTGTGTGTCTATCCTACAGTCACTGTGTTTATGTTCACCCTACTCCCCTAATTTCGGTCCCCGCTGTTACTATGTTTACTCTTCTCTAATTGTTTCTTCTATTCTTAGCCTAAGAATCACGGATCCTAACCTATGTCTAGAACAAATTAACTCTGTGGCACTGGAGGTTTGCTCAAGGCAAATTCCCTTAAGGAAAAGGAGGAGAAGATGTAAACTAGAAAGAGAGAGGCGCTTCCTATACAGGCGAAGGCAAAGAATAACGGAGCGGCTACAGGAGGCCAATATTTCTGAAATACGTAGGGAGGCACTGGTCAGAGAAATAGCAAACATCGAATTAAAACTAAAGGAATCTTACAGGAATCAATAAACGTGGGAAGACTAAAAGCTATAAATGAAATTGAAAGAAACCCTAAGTATTTCTTTTCCTATGCAAAATCAAAGTCGAGAACAACAACCAGTATTGGGCCCCTACTTATACTGGATGGGTCCTACACAGATGACAGCAAGGAAATGAGTGAGTTACTAAAGTCCCAGTATGACTCAGTTTTTAGCGAGCCGCTAAACAGACTGAAAGTCGCAGACCTAAATGAATTATTTATAAGAGTGCCACAGAACTTGGCAGATGCATGCTTATCTGACATTACCCTGACGCCAAATGACTTCGAAAAGGCAATAAATGACATGCCCATGCACTCTGCTCCAGGCCCAGACTCATGGAACTCCGTGTTCATCAAGAACTGCAAGAAGCCCCTATCACGTGCTTTTAACATCCTATGGAGAGGGAGCATGGACACTGGGGTCGTCCCGCATTTACTAAAAACAACAGACATAGCCCCACTCCACAAAGGGGGCAGTAAAACAATGGCAAAGAACTACAGATCAATAGCACTAAAGGGTTCTAAGAAGCAAGATCGCCAATCATCTAGATACCCATCAATTACACAACCCAGGGCAGTATGGTTTTAGAGCAGGTCGCTCCTGTCTGTCCCAACTACTGGACCACTACGACAAGGTTCTGGATGCTCTAGAAGACAAACAGAATGCAGATGTTATATACACAGACTTTGCAAAAGCCTTTGACAAGTGTGACCATGGTGTAATAGCACACAAAATGCGTGATAAAGGAATAACAGGAAAAGTTGGTAGATGGATCTATAATTTCCTATAAAGTAGAACACAAAGAGTAGTAGTCAACAGAGTAAAGTCTGAGGCGGCTACAGTGAAAAGCTTTGTTCCCAACAAGGAACAGTACTCGCTCCCATCCTGTTCCTCATCCTCATATCGGACATAGACAGGGATATAAGCCACAGTGCTGTGTCTTCCTTTGCAGATGACACGCGAATCTGTATGACAGTGTCTACCGTTGAAGACACTGCAAGACTCCAAGCAGACATCAACCAAATCTTTAAATGGGCTGCAGAAAACAATATGAAGTTCAATGATGAGAAATTTCAATTACTCAGATATAAAAAACGTGAGGAAATAAAAATATCATCGGAGTACAAAACTAATTCCAACTACACAATAGAGCGAAAAACTAATGTCAAAGACCTGGGAGTGATCATGTCAGAGGATCTCACCTTTAAGGACCATAACACCGTAGCAATCGCATCTGCTAGAAAAATGACAGGATGGATAATGAGAACCTTCAAAACCAGGGATGCCAAGCCCATGTTGACGCTTTTCAGGTCGCTTGTTCTATCTAGGCTGGAATATTGCTGCACACTAACTGCACCTTTCAAAGCAGGTGAAATTGCTGACCTAGAAAATGTGCAGAGAACCTTCACGGCACGCATAACTGAGATAAACCACCTCAATTACTGGGAACGCTTGAAGTTCCTAAACCTGTTCTCCCTAGAACGCAGGCGAGAGAGATACATTATTATATACACGTGGAAAATTCTCGAGGGATTAGTACCAAACTTGCACACGAGAGTCACTCCCTACGAAAGCAAAAGACTCGGCAGGCGATGTAACATCCCCCCAATGAAAAGCAGGGGTGCCACTAGCACGTTGAGAGACAACACAATAAGTGTCAAGGGCCCAAGACTGTTCAACTGCCTCCCAGCATACATAAGGGGGAGTACCAATAGACCCCTGGCTGTTTTCAAGCAGGCACTGGACAGGCACCTAAAGTCGGTACCTGACCAGCCAGGCTGTGGTTCGTACGTTGGACTGCGTGCGGCCAGCAGTAACAGCCTGGTTGATCAGCCTCTGATCCAACATGAGGCCTTATCACAGACCGGGCCGCAGGGGCGTTGACCCCTGGAACTCTCTCCAGGTATACGCCAGGTCTTACCACTATTTCTACATGAGTCAGTGTTGTAAGCCAGTTGCAGGTGATGGACTGGAGGTTGTGGTAAGACCCTTCTCACTGGTCACTCCCAACAACGTACAAGAAATGTACATTTAAGGATAATGTTAATGGGTACTTACTGTCGTGAAGTGTTGGTCTATGTTGCCCCAGCAAGGACACCTGAGATGTTTGATTGAGTCAGTATCTGCAGCCGCCTGGTATCAGCCACGAAGTCAGTTATTCCCGTGAAATGTTATCTAATTCGTGTTATAATGTGTTAACGAATGTCAGATTACTTCACTGTTCTGGCCTAGTGTGGGGTAATTGGTCTTGTCTACCTGGAGTCTACCTGGAGAGAATTCCAGGGGTCAACGCCCCCGCGGCCCGGTCTGTGACCAGGCCTCCTGTTGGACCAGAGCCTGATCAACCAGGCTGTTACTGCTGGCCGCACGCAGTCCAACGTACGAACCACAGCCCGGCTGATCAGATCTGTAGGTGTTATTTCTGTCCAATTAGGAAGAAGTTCGTCATCTGCCTCTTCACTCACTATGGGTTTTTGGTGAGTGAAGCCCTGGTGCCCGACATGGGCAGCAGTGCCTGGTCACCGGCACAAGTGCCACTCAGTTGTCAATTTATGTAGGTTGTGAAAGGTAATTGTAGACACTAAGCTAAATTACTCTATGTCTAAATCTAACTTAGCTTAAATACTTATAAATAGTAGTAATTTTTGCCTATAGATACTTCATTACTAAATTAGTCTTATCAGTTAAGAATGGATAAGGAAATCTGGCATCATCGGTGTAGGCCTACTGTGGGTATAATGCCTATCCTCTCCAACCCCCTCCCTCCTTTCCCATTACACAGGGCCTAACGGTTCGGGAAATCAGTCAACTCACCTGATTTCCATCACTCATTTTTGCATATCAATATTAACACCAGCCAATGTCTTATTGCCATGTCTTCTCTTGTCAATATTAACACAAGCCACTCCTACTGTCTCGTCTTTAAACACTAATACTAAACACTGTCTCTGACGCCTGGTCTAGCGCCGGAAACACACACTTTAAATGTTTGCTTTGTGTCCCTATATATAAATTGATGTGTCTGCTACCTCTTTTACCATCTGATATTTATTTTAACCATTCGTATTATGAAATCCTTATATACCTGAATATATTACTGAAGGCTTTATAATACAACACTCACTTCCTAGAAACTGCATCAGAGTGTCATCCATTGACAAAGTAAATCTCAAAGAGGATATATAACATGTTTCGAAATGGGCCACAAAATAATATGATATTCAATAAAGACAAATTTCAGTTACTCTGTTATGGGAATATTAGGGAGATCAAAGTTAGAATGGAGTGTACAACAAACTCTAACACAACAATAGTGAAAAACTAATGTGAAATACTTGAGTGTTAATGTCAGAAGATCTCAGCTTGAAGAATCACAGTAGTGTTATTATCATATCTGCGAGGACAATTCTAAGATGGATAATAAGAAGTTTCAAAACAAGGGACGTCATGCCAGTGATGATCCTTTTTAAAAGTCATATATTTTCTCTGTCTGGAATACAGCTGTACACTAACAGCCTAATTCAAGGCAGGTGAAATTGCAGATCTATAAAATGTACAGGTTAAGTTTTATTTGAGAAGTTTAGTATATGTAACAGTAGGATAAATCGGTTGACTGGGATAATATTGACAAGGTAGATTATAGTGGAAAAATTAACATATTATTAGATGACGGGGGAACTTACGTGCCCCTTAAGTCACTTCGCCTTTAATTATATTAGATGTTCATTGCCTGTGATGGGCAGTTTGTTTTTTTCTGAACTGTTCTACTGCCTTCACTACGGTTACCCGGGTAGTCCAGAGTCTCATTAGTCACTCCTCGGTACAACAAGATCAACATTCATAACCCTTCCCTTGAATGGTAAAACTTCGTGTTTCCCACCGGGTTTACTCTGGGTCCTTCACACTTTCCATATTTTATATATTTTCCGCTTAAATTATATAAAGGATCCCGAATATATTATTGACGGCCGACAGTGTTACCATTCACATCACTGTCTTTTCTTTCCACAGTTCCTCATCACAACATTGATGAATGGTTTCATGGGTTAAGTCTGCGTAAACACAAATTTTGTTGGAATCTCAGCAATAACTGAGAAAACACATCTTCTCGTCAGCCTTAAACTTTTAGTGTTATTTATTTTTTTAAGGGGAACAATATCTTGTTGTTAGGATGTGTAAGTTATCATGTGTAAATTTTAATAATCAAATTGTGTTCTGCGAAACAAATGGAGAATGTTTCTTCTGTTCTGTAATAAGTCACTGTTTATTACTTTATTTGTTTATCCTGGTTAAATAATTTTAATGTTCTTTAATGTTTCTATAATATCTGTCTCCTCTTAATTAAGACCCTTCATAAACATCTGTATTTTTGTGTACCTTAGGCCTGTAGATGAATGGCCTTAGGCCTGCATAAAACTTTCTGAACAGCAGGTCAGTCTTCGAGAAAATATTTGCATTGATTTTAGGCTATGTATGTCTCGGTTCGCCTTTTTTTAGAAGAAATTTGAAAAATTTAAATACTGGTCATCATGCAATAACTGCAGAGTGCCACGTCCGATAAGCTTCGTCTATCATGCTGATAACGTGATGATGCAACCTCTGAGCGGCTTGAAGCTTACTATGCTTTAGTGTTTTATTATATTGGTCTCTTTGAACGGTTTGAATTAATTCATTTTTATTGAAGAAATTGGGATATTAGTTTCCATGTGATGACTTGTGAATGCCACTTCTGATTCCCTTCAAATTTTCAACACTGATATATTACTGTATTATTAACTTATGCCGCACTCTGAACTATTCCAATCGCGTAAACCGAGGCACAGGGGCTCGTATTAGGGAGTTCGGGGAGACCTTTCTCGGCCCACACAGCGACCGGAATACTTCTAGCTGACTGTATCATTGAGAACAACTGGATCAGGGTTAGATATGATGATTGTTGTATGAATTGGTAACAGGACTAGATTAGGTTCCTAGGAGCCATATGCTAAGGCATTTATACAGATTAAAAATAATAATGGACTGTGAAAGTTACCCTGCAGCATCCCTGTATTAACAGTTTGGCTAGATGAGGTAGTCTCCTTGATAAATAAAGCGAATGTAAATAACGTGCTAAAAATATCCAGCCAAGACAGGACTCGCAGCAATGGTTTCAAGTTGGAAAAATTCAGATTCAGGAAGGATATAGGAAAGCACTGGTGTGGTAATAGAGTTGTGGATGAGTGGAACAAACTCCGAGTACCGTCATAGAAACTAAAATGTTGTGTAGTTTTAAAACTAGGTTAGATAAATACATGAGTGGGTGTGGGTGGGTGTGAGTTGGACCTGGCTAGCTTGTGCTAAAAGGTCTGATGTTGTGTTCCTATCCTTAAGTGGATGTGACCTGGACCTGACTAGCTTGGGTCATTGTCTTAATTAAGCCGGTAGATGACTTGGGCCTGCCTCTCATTGGCCAGTAGGCCTGCTACAGTGTCCCTTCTTACGTTCTTATGATAGTCTGATGCTGATGTCTGCTGTAAAGTAAGACTTCATGAAAAAAGATCATGACCTCTGATTCCATAATGTTGTAGTTTCAGCGGCAGGATATTGTATTCTTCAGTGTCAAAGGCTTTACTTTGATAAAAAAAAATGAGGTTTAATGAATATTCCCTATTTTCCGGAAGTGAATAGACTGATTCTAGCATCTTTAAGACGGCATCATTAGGGCTTTTTCTTGGACTTAAGCCAAAGTGGCATTAAGAATATAGTTAGTGATAAATGCATAGATATATTTATTATTTTTTGAAGATTTTCGAAAATAAAATTATTATTATTATTATTATTATTATTATTATTATTATTATTATTATTATTATTAAAATTATTATTATTATTATTATTATTATTATTATTATTAATTATTATTATTATTATTATTATTATTATTATTATTATTATTATTATTATTATTATTATTATTATTATTATTATTATTATTATTATTATTATTAAATGGGAGAGGCATCATACAGAACTTGGGGGAACGTCAGACATTCACGCTCGATTCAAGAAATTGGAGCCCCAGGTCCAATTCATTAGATCAAGTGTCCCTCACCAGCACCAAGTGTCCCTCACCAGCATCAAGTGTCCCTCACCAGCATCAAGTGTCCCTCACCAGCATCAAGTGTCCCTCACCAGCATCAAGTGTCCCTCACCAGCATCAAGTGTCCTCACCAGCACCAAGTGTCCCTCACCAGCATCAAGTGTCCCTCACCAGCATCAAGTGTCCTCACCAGCATCAATTGTCCCTCACCAGCATCAAGTGTCCCTCACCAGCATCAAGTGTCCCTCACCAGCATCAAGTGTCCTCACCAGCACCAAGTGTCCTCACCTGCACCAAGTGTCCCTCACCAGCATCAAGTGTCCCTCACCAGCATCAAGTGTCCCTCACCAGCATCAAGTGGCCCTCACCAGCATCAAGTGTCCCTCACCAGCATCAAGTGTCCCTCACCAGCATCAAGTGTCCCTCACCAGCACCAAGTGTCCCTCACCAGCATCAAGTGTCCCTCACCAGCATCAAGTGTCCCTCACCAGCATCAAGTGTCCCTCACCAGCATCAAGTGTCCCTCACCAGCATCAAGTGTCCCTCACCAGCATCAAATGTCCCTCACCAGCATCAAGTGTCCCTCACCAGCATCAAGTGTCCCTCACCAGCATCAAGTGTCCCTAACCAGCATCAAGTGTCCCTCACCAGCATCAAGTGTCCCTCACCAGCTCCAAGTGTCCCTCACCAGCATCAAGTGTCCCTCACCAGCATCAAGTGTCCTCACTAGCATCAAATGTCCTCACCAGCATCAAGTGTCCCTCACCAGCATCAAGTGTCCCTCACCAGCATCAAGTGTCCCTCACCAGCATCAAGTGTCCCTCACCAGCACCAAGTGTCCCTCACCAGCATCAAGTGTCCCTCACCAGCATCAAGTGTCCCTCACCAGCATCAAATGTCCCTCACCAGCATCAAGTGTCCCTCACCAGCATCAAGTGTCCCTCACCAGCATCAAGTGTCCCTTACCAGCATCAAGTGTCCCTCACCAGCATCAAGTGTCCCTCACCAGCATCAAGTGTTCCTCACCAGCATCAAGTGTCCTCACCAGCATCAAGTGTCCCTCACCAGCATCAAGTGTCCCTCACCAGCATCAAGTGTCCCTCACCAGCACCAAGTGTCCTCACCAGCATCAAGTGTCCCTCACCAGCATCAAGTGTCCTCACCAGCATCAAATGTCCCTCACCAGCATCAAGTGTCCCTCACCAGCATCAAGTGTCCCTCACCAGCATCAAGTGTCCCTTACCAGCATCAAGTGTCCCTCACCAGCATCAAGTGTCCCTCACCAGCATCAAGTGTCCCTCACCAGCATCAAGTGTCCCTCACCAGCATCAAGTGTCCCTCACCAGCATCAAGTGTCCCTCACCAGCATCAAGTGTCCCTCACCAGCACCAAGTGTCCCTCACCAGCATCAAGGAGCCTCCTTTGAGGGGCAGATAATAATGGCAAGTTATAAATTGGTCTGGTGTTGATAATTTCACATGGATCTCCACTTTCATGATTGGTGTAACTCGTGCAATGACCGGTGGCAACACATGGCCAGCTGCTTTATATATGACTGGTGGAATGTTCGCTATATTACCTGCCTTGTTTTTAACTTTCATTATTGAAGTTACCACTATAAGAGTTGTCGCAGAAAGATAGCGGGACCCTCGGTAACTGTCACTAAGGTAATAACAATAATAATAATAAAAATAATAATAATAATAAAAACAATAATAATAATAATAATAATAATAATAATAATAATAATAATAATAATAATAATAATAATAATAATAATAATAATAATAATAATAATAATAATAATATATAATAATAATAATAATAATAATAATAATAATAATAATAATAAAATTAATTATATCTTTATTTACTACAAGTACATGTACAAGGTATACAGACCATAGCTGACATCAATGACATACTACTATATAGAAAGCCCCTTGTTATGCTGAGCATTTCGGGCAAATTAGGTCAGTGTCCCTAGTTGCGACCCACACCAGTCGACTAACACCCAGGTACCCATTTTACTGATGGGGAACATAGGCAACAGGTGTAAAGAAACACGCCCAATGTTTCTACCCTGGTTGGGAATCGAACCCAGGCCCTCGCTGTGTGAAGCGAGAGCTTTAGCCACCAGGCAACCTATGGTAGAGAAGAATACTTTAGGTTTATTTACTCTATCAGCAGTATCGACGGCAGGTTCTGGTCGGTACAATTTCTTTGCTCATGACAATTTTGCACAATCCCTGAATTTGTGAGAGTTTTCAGGTATTTTTGATTTCGCCTTTTAATTCTTATAACTTGTTTGCATTATAAAATTGTTTTCATTTATTTAAAAGTCTGGAATGTGTTGATGACTTCGTTGTTGTCAGTTCCTTGGGAACTGAGCCAATTCTATATTTTTTTATAGGTTTGCTTCTTGTCGAAGGTTCTGTGAATACTGCTGAATAGCCAAGGGCTGTTTAGTCTCTTGGCTGTAAACTGTTTGTTTTTAAGGGTCAATATTTATTATAGTGACAATGAATTTGCTGAAGGGAAGCTCAGACAATCTTGTGAAAATCATTATTGTTACTAAATAATCTCTCTCAATCAATGGTGCTCATTGATGTGATATAATTATTCATTGATTCCTCATCATGGAGATTGAGGGAAATATTGTGAATGTCCTTAAGTATTATGAATATGTTAGTTATTAGGATGGATGGGTAATAACAATCAGTATTGTCAATGATTATGGCATATTTTAGAAGAGCTGTTATGTTTGTCCAGATATGGGAAAGAAAAGATTCAGCTGTCTTAGAAATACATGTGGGCTTGGTGTAGGTGTCTGGAGTTCTCTAAACAACACCTCTTGATACTGAGACACTTATGTTGTTAACTGTAAATTAAGCATATATGTATTGCCAGTGTTCATCTTTGGTGCTTGTTGAGTGTATGTTTGGCACAGTGCCACCTCCCTCTTGATCTGGTCTGCAGTTATAGATGGATGTATCTCCAGTTATGTTATAGATGTCTATTGTGACATGTATTAGCTAGGTTTCTGAGAGAATGTTGAAAAATAGTTAAGTAGTGATTGAAGAATGGCACTCTAGCAGAAAATTGAGATGTTCTTGTTTTGCTTGCCTGGTTGTGAATCAGCTGTAAGCTTATTATTGTAGAGATCTGAGAGGAAATTATGGTCGGAATCTATATGAACATTTATGGTTAGTACTTATAGAAAATAATGGTAGTGACTGACAAAATTTCAAAATATTGATGCGCCAAAATAAAAGTAAATAATGCTAAGTAATAAAGATAATGTAAGTAACTATATTGCAACTTTGTGATGAACAGTCAAATGTAATGAAAAAACTTAGTAATGTTATGAAAGTGATGAATAATATTCCAACTAGCTACAAAAATGTTTAGTTACACAAACAATATGTGAATAATTGAGTAGAATATAGAGAAACAGAATATAGTTAGTTCCAAAAAGTGAAATAAAAACAAAAGAAGTGACATACTCGGCAAACTCTGAAGCAACATTATGTAAGTCTATAAAACAATAAATAAAATAGAAGCAAAAATTAAACTGGCGTGTGAAGACAAGTTTCTCAGAGAAAGTTTGCAACAAAAAAATTACTTGAAATTAACTTGAGTAATGTTGCAGACTTACGAAAACTGTTAGAATTATTGCATTTGATCCATTCCATTGTAGCGTTGCCTCTTACAGTCACATTGTACACGCTTTTGATTTCTTTTATGTTCTGAAAGAGAAAATTTGTCTTAGTAAATCTGCAGGAATAGCTTTCTTATACCCAGTGTACCTTAAAATGTATTCCCAGCATTCTTATATACCCAGCGTACCTTAAAATGTTGTATTCCCAGCATTCTTACATACCCAGTGTACCTTAAAATGTATTCCCAGCATTCTTATATACCCAGCGTACCTTAAAATGTTGTATTCCCAGCATTCTTATATACCCAGTGTACCTTAAAATGTATTCCCAGCATTCTTATATACCCAGCGTACCTTAAAATGTTGTATTCCCAGCATTCTTATGTACCCAGCGTACCTTAAATGTATTCCCAGCATTTTTGTTGAAAAATTTTTCTTGGTGATTTGAAAAATTATCTCTATATATGCAGGTTAAAAGATAAAAAATCTAACACAAAGTGGGAGTTGTCACAGTTGCTCTTTGTTGATGACACTGTTTGGTAGGGTGTGTAAAAGAAGAAAATTAAAAGTGAATATAGGAAAGAGTAAGGTGATGAGGATAACAAAAAATTAGATAATGGAAGATTGGATATCAGATTGGAGGGAGAGAGAATGGAGGAGGTGAATGTGTTCAGATATTTGAGAGTGGATGTGTCAGCAGATGGGTATATGAAGAATGAGGTGAATCATAGAATTAACGAGGGGAAAATGGTGAGTAGTGCACTGAGGAGCTTGTGGAGACAGAGAACTTTATCCATGAAAGCAAAGAGGGTAATGTATGAGAGTATAGTTATACAAACACTCTTGTATGGGTGTGAGACATGGGTTGTGAATGTTGCAACAAGGAGAAGGCTGGAGGCAGTGGAGATGTCATGTCTGAGGGCAATGTGTGGTGTGAATATAATGCAGAGAATCCGTAGTTTGGAGATTAGGAGGAGGTGTGGGATTACCAAAACTATTATCCAGAGAGCTGAGGAGGGGTTGTTGAGATGGTTTGCACATATATAAAGGATGGAGCAAAATAGAATGACTTCGAGAGTGTATAAATCTGTAGTGGAGGGAAGGCGGGGTAGGGGTCGGCCTAGAAAAGGTTGGAGGGAGGGGGTAAAGGAGGTTTTGTGTGCGAGGGGCTTTGACTTCCAGCAAGCGTGCGTGAGCATGTTAGATAGAAGCGAATGGAGACAAATGGTTTTTAGGACTTGACGTGCTGTTGGAGTGTAGGCAAGGTAACATTTATGATGGGATTCAGGGAAACCGGCAGGCCGGACTTGAGTCCTGGAGATGGGAAGTACAGTGCCAGCACTCTGAAGGAGGGGTGTTAATGTTGCAGTTTTGTAGCTGTAGTGTAAGCATGCCTCTGGCAAGACAGTGATGGAGTGAATGATGATGAAAGTTTTTCTTTGTCGGGCCACCCTGCCTTGGTGGCCACCCTGCCTTGGTGGCCACCCTGCCTTGGTGGCCACCCTGCCTTGGGGGCCACCCTGCCTTGGGGGTCACCCTGTCTTGGTGGCCACCCTGCCTTGGTGGCCACCCTGCCTTGGTGGCCACCCTGCCTTGGGGGTCACCCTGCCTTGGGGGTCACCCTGCCTTGGGGGCCACCCTGCCTTGGGAGCCACCCTGCGCCTTGGGGGCCACCCTTCCTTGGTGGCCACCCTGCCTTGGGGGGCCACCCTGCCTTGGTGGCCACCCTGCCTTGGTCGCCACCCTGCCTTGGTGGCCACCCTGCCTTGGTGGCCACCCTGCCTTGGGGGCCACCCTGCCTTGGGGGCCACCCTGCCTTGGTGGCCACCCTGCCTTGGTGGCCATCCTGCCTTGGTGGCCACCCTGCCTTGGTGGGAAACGGCCGATGTGTTAATAAAAAAAAATATATATATGCGGATCGTTTGTTATTTTTCTGTCTTTTATTTATTCTTTAAAATGTTAAGGATGAAAATCAGTAAATTTCGTATTTCAACATTCTAACGTTGGAATTTAACTAGTGAATTGATCGACATTCTCTAAGTGTCTACCTACACTGGTAACTTTCTTCCTATCTTCTTATAGTAATTCTTCTTATTATCCTCTAGTGTACAACATTCAGTCATTCCTCTCCCACCAATCATCCAACATAGAGAAATTCTTGCCTTTCCTCTAATAACCAGCTTTCGGTATTTTCGTCCATTCCTATGCTCTAGTAATAAGCCTACAGGCATTCTTCACCTTCTAGTCCTCTAGTATCCTGCCTTCAGTAATTCCTCATTGTCCTATCCTCTAATATCTAGCCTGACCTCATTCCATCCCTTACGATCCTCACTATTCTACACTCATTTTTCTACCTAGTTCTCACTTTTCTGTTAGTGTCCCAGTCACTGTTCACCTTCCTGTCTCTTAGTGTCCCGCCTGCAGTCACTGTTCACCTTCCTGTCTCTTAGTGTCCCGCCTGCAGTCAGTTCACTCCTGTCTCTAGTGTCCTATCACTGTTTCTGTCTTAGTGTCCCGCCTGCAGTCACTGTTCACCTTCCTGTCTCTTAGTGTCCCGCCTGCAGTCACTGTTCACCTTCCTGTCTCTTAGTGTCCCGCCTGCAGTCACTGTTCACTTTCCTGTCCCTTAGTGTCCCGCCTGCAGTCACTGTTCACCTTCCTGTCTCTTAGTGTCCCGCCTGCAGTCACTGTTCACCTTCCTGTCTCTTAGTGTCCCGCCTGCAGTCACTGTTCACCTTCCTGTCTCTTAGTGTCCCGCCTGCAGTCACTGTTCACCTTCCTGTCTCTTAGTGTCCGCCTGCAGTCACTGTTCACTTTCCTGTCCTTAGTGTCCCGCCTGCAGTCACTGTTCACCTTCCTGTCCTTAGTGTCCCGCCTGCAGTCACTGTTCACCTTCCTGTCTCTTGTCGCCCAGACTGTTCACCTTCTGTCTCTATGTCCGCCCAGTCACTGTTCACCTTCCTGTCTCTTAGTGTCCCGCCTGCAGTCACTGTTCACCTTCCTGTCTCTTAGTGTCCCGCCTGCAGTCACTGTTCACCTTCCTGTCTCTTAGTGTCCCGCCTGCAGTCACTGTTCACCTTTCTGTCTCTTAGTGTCCCGCCTGCAGTCACTGTTCACCTTCCTGTCTCTTAGTGTCCCGCCTGCAGTCACTGTTCACCTTCCTGTCTCTTAGTGTCCCGCCTGCAGTCACTGTTCACCTTTCTGTCTCTTAGTGTCCCGCCTGCAGTCACTGTTCACTTTCCTGTCTCTTAGTGTCCCGCCTGCAGTCACTGTTCACCTTCCTGTCTCTTAGTGTCCCGCCTGCAGTCACTGTTCACCTTCCTGTCTCTTAGTGTCCCGCCTGCAGTCACTGTTCACCTTCTGTCTCTTAGTGTCCGCCTGCAGTCACTGTTCACCTTCCTGTCTCTTAGTGTCCCGCCTGCAGTCACTGTTCACCTTCCTTCTCTTAGTGTCCGCCTGCAGTCACTGTTCACCTTCCTGTCTCTTAGTGTCCCGCCTGCAGTCACTGTTCACCTTCCTGTCTCTTAGTGTCCGCCTGCAGTCACTGTTCACCTTCTGTCTCTTAGTGTCCCGCCTGCAGTCACTGTTCACCTTCCTGTCTCTTAGTGTCCCGCCTGCAGTCACTGTTCACCTTCCTGTCTCTTAGTGTCCGCCTGCAGTCACTGTTCACCTTCCTGTCTCTTAGTGTCCGCCTGCAGTCACTGTTCACTTTCCTGTCTCTTAGTGTCTCCTGCAGTCACTGTTCACCTCCTGTCCTTAGTGTCCCGCCTGCAGTCACTGTTCACTTTCCTGTCTCTTAGTGTCCGCCTGCAGTCACTGTTCACCTTCCTGTCTCTTAGTGTCCGCCTGCAGTCACTGTTCACTTTCCTGTCTCTTAGTGTCCCGCCTGCAGTCACTGTTAACCTTCCTGTCTCTTAGTGTCCCGCCTGCAGTCACTGTTCACCTTCCTGTCTCTTAGTGTCCCGCCTGCAGTCACTGTTCACTTTCCTGTCCTAGTGTCCGCCTGCAGTCACTGTTCACTTTCCTGTCCTTAGTGTCCCGCCTGCAGTCACTGTTCACCTTCCTGTCTCTTAGTGTCCGCCTGCAGTCACTGTTCACTTCCTGTCCCTTAGTGTCCCGCCTGCAGTCACTGTTCACTCTTCCTGTCTCTTAGTGTCCCGCCTGCAGTCACTGTTCACTTCCTGTCTCTAGTGTCCGCCTGCAGTCACTGTTCACTTTCCTGTCCTAGTGTCCCGCCTGCAGTCACTGTTCACTTTCCTGTCTCTTAGTGTCCGCCTGCAGTCACTGTTCACTTTCCTGTCCCTTAGTGTCCGCCTGCAGTCACTGTTCACCTTCCTGTCCTTAGTGTCCCGCCTGCAGTCACTGTTCACTTCCTGTCCTTAGTGTCCGCCTGCAGTCACTGTTCACTTTCCTGTCCCTTAGTGTCCGCCTGCAGTCATGTTAACTTTCCTGTCCCTTAGTGTCCCGCCTGCAGTCACTGTTCACTCTTCCTGTCTCTTAGTGTCCCGCCTGCAGTCACTGTTCACTTTCCTGTCCCTTAGTGTCCCGCCTGCAGTCACTGTTCACTTTCCTGTCCCTTAGTGTACCGCCTGCAGTCACTGTTCACCTTCCTGTCTCTTAGTGTCCCGCCTGCAGTCACTGTTCACCTTCCTGTCTCTTAGTGTCCCGCCTGCAGTCACTGTTCACCTTCCTGTCTCTTAGTGTCCCGCCTGCAGTCACTGTTCACCTTTCTGTCTCTTAGTGTCCGCCTGCAGTCACTGTTCACTTCCTGTCCTAGTGTCCCCTGCAGTCACTGTTCACCTTCCTGTCTCTTAGTGTCCCGCCTGCAGTCACTGTTCACCTTCCTGTCTCTTAGTGTCCCGCCTGCAGTCACTGTTCACCTTCCTGTCTCTTAGTGTCCCGCCTGCAGTCACTGTTCACCTTCCTGTCTCTTAGTGTCCCGCCTGCAGTCACTGTTCACTTTCCTGTCTCTTAGTGTCCCGCCTGCAGTCACTGTTCACTTACTGTCCCTTAGTGTCCCGCCTGCAGTCACTGTTCACTTTCCTGTCCCTTAGTGTCCCGCCTGCAGTCACTGTTCACTTTCCTATCCTCTAGCATAAGGGTTACAATGATTCAATCCTTGCCAATCCTATAGTATCCCGTCTACTGCCTTTCTTTCATTTTTGTTTTGTTTTAGTATCCACCCTTCCTTCTTTTTCCCAAATATCAAAGCGACAATCGTTCATTATCTTTTATCTCAAGTGCCCGGTCATCAGTCAGTCGTCATTGTCTTATTCTTCACTATCCAGCTGAGTCATTCCTTCCCTTCTTATTCTCAAGTACCTTGTCTACAGTCTCCCTCTCTTCTTGTGTCCAGCCAACACTTATTAGCTATCCCTGAACGTCGCTCACCATGCCCAGCCCTTCTAGGGCAGGGTAGGTGCCAAGGCTGGAGCTTGCTACCATCTGTGGCTCGCAAGCCTGCCCTTCCCGTCAGCCTCCTTGGGGCGGGGAAGGTGGCAGACCAGAGTGGCCTGGCAACTATCTACCTACCTGCCTCGTGCTTGTGGGCGAATATGGCTAGGCCTGGGACCAGTTGGTCCCACCGCTGAGGGGTACCCCCTCCCATGGGAGACTTCGGTCTCTGCTACTCCCACGCCAGGGAGCCGGAGCCGGGTCGCCATCTGGTAAAGACCCGGGCCGGGAGAATTCCCGGTGAATCAACACCTCCTCCTCCTATCCCTGAAGGGAGACCTTTGAGTGGCTGCCAGAATCTTTTTTCTTTTTATTCTTCCTTGAGAATGCCTTATCCGATCGCCCTCAAATTTTTATTGCTGGTTTAAAGTAATGGGAGACGATTCTTGCAGCGGTGTGATCGTGCAGGTTTCTTCTGGCCAATGAAATGTCGTATCCACGAGACATGAATCTGATCCTCTTTATGGGCTCCAACGTTCAAAGTTTATTCTAATTAAAAAGTTGAGATTATTGTTAGAGTGGGCAGGTAACAGTTTACTAATTATACGTGTGTATAACAATACTTTGTTCCTGTTAAATCACTTGAAACTTAATTAGAAAAATAGTTTTTGGACGGTTTCAATATTTAATGACTAATACATCTTACTGACAGGATGCTATTCAATTAGTTTATTTTATTTTATTCGGAAGCAAAATATGTCAAAACAGTAATTTAAAAAAAAAAAAAAACGTGGAATTGATGTAATCTGTGAAGAATGCCATTTCTGATTGGCTTCAAAATTTTAGTGCTAATGAACTTTATTAAGTGCAATGTTCGCGTTGTTATTAACTGAACTGGTCTCAGTTAGCCAATTTTTTAATAAAACAATGTTTCTTTGATTGTCTTCGTAATATTAAAACTAATACATTTTACACTGTGAAAAAACTTGGAAAGGCCGGATTTAGAGCAATTACTGAACAATACCTTTCTTTGATTTACTTAAAGCTCTCAGTGTTAGTGAACTTTGATAATAAAATAATAACTCAAGCAAGGCAAATTATAATTTGCCAGTTTTGTTATTAAATAAATTAGTTTGTATAGAATAACTAGAGAAAGCCTCTTCTGATCAGCTTCAACACTCACGCGCAGGTGAATCATAATCGGAAGAATTTTTGCACTGAATTTGGGTGGTATAGGTCTTAATTTGCAATCTTATATTGAATAAATGGGATATTAGCTTCCATGAGATAACTTGTGAATGGCTCTTCTGATTCTCCAATCAAATCTTCAATGTTACAATTTAATGTCATTAGAAACTTTGCCTTACTCTCTGAGATGTTGTACAATATGGGGGATACCTTTCTCAGATAGAGAAGTGACGGACCTCCACCTGATTTCTTACCTTCATATCATCTAGTACCTAGTACCTTCATATCATCTAGTGCCTAGTACCTACATATCATCTAGTACCTAGTACCTTCATATCATCTAGTGCCTAGTACCTTCATATCATCTAGTACCTAGTACCTTCATATCATCTGGTACCAGTACCTTCATATCATCTAGTTCCTAGTACCTTCATATCATCTAGTACCTAGTACTTTCATATCATCTAGTACCTAGTACCTTCATATTATCTAGTACCTAGTACCTTCATGTCATCTAGTACCAAGTACCTTCATATCATCTAGTACCTAGTATCTTAATATCATCTAGTACCTAGTACCTTCATATCATCTGGTACCTAGTACCTTCATATCATCTAGTACCTAGTACCTTCATATCATCTAGTACCTAGTACCTTCATATCATCTAGTACCTTCATATCATCTAGTACCTAGTACCTTCATATCATCTAGTACCTTCATATCATCTAGTACCTAGTACCTTCATATCATCTAGTACCTAGTACCTTCATATCATCTAGTACCTTCATATCATCTAGTACCTTAATATCATCTAGTACCTTCATATCATCTAGTACCTTCATATCATCTAGTACCTTCATATCATCTAGTACCTTCATATCATCTAGTACCTAGTACCTTCATATCATCTAGTACCTTCATATCATCTAGTACCTAGTACCTTCATATCATCTAGTACCTATTACCTTCATATCATCTAGTACCTAGTACCTTCATATCATCTAGTACCTAGTACCTTCATATCATCTAGTACCTAGTACCTTCATATCATCTAGTACCTTCATATCATCTAGTACCTAGTACCTTCATATCATCTAGTACCTTCATATCATCTAGTACCTAGTACCTTCATATCATCTAGTACCTTCATATCATCTAGTACCTTCATATCATCTAGTACCTTCATATCATCTAGTACCTAGTACCTTCATATCATCTAGTACCTTCATATAATCTAGTACCTAGTACCTTCATATCATCTAGTACCTTCATATAATCTAGTACCTAGTACCTTCATATCATCTAGTACCTTCATATCATCTAGTACCTTCATATCATCTAGTACCTTCATATCATCTAGTACCTAGTACCTTCATATCATCTAGTACCTTCATATCATCTAGTACCTTCATATCATCTAGTACCTAGTACCTTCATATCATCTAGTACCTTCATATCATCTAGTACCTAGTACCTTCATATCATCTAGTACCTTCATATCATCTAGTACCTAGTACCTTCATATAATCTAGTACCTAGTACCTTCATACCATCTGGTACCTAGCTTACTTCAATAAGTAACTGTTCTTTCCTCTAATATTTAGTGGGCAATACTCCTCGCCTTATTACCACACTGTATCTATCTTACATTGGTCACCATCCAATAAAATAGAGTTCAACCTACATTAATTCCTTACCTTCTTGTGCTTTAGTGTTCCTCCTGTTGACAATCCACATTTTCCATTTCTCTAGTGTTCTACATACTCTCATTATTTGGTGTCAAATCACATATTTTTCACCCTATTGTCACTTATTTTTCTAAGTTTTAGTGTCCATCATAGAGACATTCTGCTCCTTGCTAGTCACAGGCGTCCAGCTATAACTTACCTTCCATAGTTTATGAACATCATCAGTTGACTCAACTTACTTTAAGGACGGCTGAAGAAATACTCTTGTATTCCTCGGTGTTAGACAACACCTGTTTACTGCACACGGTTGTTAGATTTTCTTCAGGCAGTTTAGTGACGAAATATGTGATATCCACCTGGGTGTTCTTGACGTCCATTTTATACCACAGGCGATACTGAGGCTCTGAATACAGGTCGTATATTATCTGCTTGTCTCTGATGGGTGGCCCACAGCTTTCTGGGGAAGACAAAACGTATATTCTGAGTGGTAACAATCGCTGTGATGTGTTCACCACCAATAAATTAGGGAAGTACACACAATGATAAGAAAAGACTACCGATGACTAATGCAAGTAGGGGATACACACGTTCCACTTAGTGCTCCGTTGTCCTCTTCTGAAGATCATACCTGAGATGTCACCTTCTCAGCGCAGAGGATAACACCACAGAGATCGACCATCTTCACTTGTAAACATATGTAAATAAAACTTTTTTAACTACTATATATTGTCTAAAAAAAAATGACAGTGGGAGCGTCTAGTCGGTCCTGTATCAACACCCGTCCTCTGGTGCAAACATTTTTGTAAACTATTGAGGTGTTTACATTTTTCTGAACATCAACTGAGAGAACTTTTAAATTTAAAATTATTATTTTTTAATATGTTATGTCCATCATTTAGCTGTTTACTTGGACTTTACCTGGAGAGGGTTTATTGGGTCAACGCCCCCGCAGCTCGGTCTGAGACCAGGCCTCATGGTGGATCAGGTTCTGATCAACCAGGCTGTTACTGCTGGCCGCACGCAAACTGACGTACGACTGACTGGTTGGTTAGGTACTGACTTTAAGTGCCTGTCCAGTGCCTTCTTGAAGACAGCCAGGGGTCTATTGGTAATCCCCCTTATGTATGCTGGGAGGCAGTTGAACAGTCTTGGGCTCCGGACACTTATTGTGGTGTCTCTCAGTGTACTCGTGGCGCCCCTGCTTTTCATTGGGGGAATGTTGCATCGTCTCCCGAGTCTTTTGCTTTCATAGGGAGTGATTTTCGTGTGCAGGTTTGGTACTAATCCCTCTAGGATTTTCCAAGTGTATATTATCATGTATCTCTCTCGCCTGCGCTCCAGGGAATACAGATCAAGCACCATCAACCGTTCCCAGTAATTTAGGTGCTTTATCGTACTTATGTGTGCCGTGAAAATTCTTTGTACGCTCTTTTTTCAAGGGTTCTTAAAAAGAGCAAAATGGAACTTTGTGAACCATTAACTAACATTTTTAATATATCTTTTCAAACAGGTGTAGTGTCTGATATGTGAAAGATGGCTAATGTAATTCCTAGTTTTAAAGCAGGGGATAAGTCATTACCGTCAGATTACCGCCTAACAAGCCTGACCTCAATTACAGCTGATATTATAAGAAACCATCTTGATAAGCATAATTTGAGTAATATACTCAGCATGGATTCACGATGGGCCGTTCCTGCTTAACTAATTTACTAACCTTCTTCAGTAAAGCTGTTGATCACGATAAAAAATTCGGTATTGTTTATTTAGATTTTAGTAAGGCTTTTGATAGAGTACCGCACCAGAGACTGATAGAAAAAGTGGCAGCTCATGGCTCATCAACAGGAAGCAGAAAGGTTCATAAATGGGGTAAAATTGGAATGGGGATCTGTAACAAGTGGCGTTCCAAAGGGATCAGATTTAGGCTCATTGTTAATACATATCAATGACCTTGATATGGAAATTACTAGAGATATGAGCAAATTCGCTGATGTCACGAAGATAGGTAGGAAAACTGATTCGGTCGTAGATGTCAGTAAAATCAGAAGGATTTAGACGAACTCAGTTCGTGGTCAGACAATTGGCAGATACAGTTTAATGTAGATAAATACAAAGCTCTGAAGCTCGGGAATATCCAAAACCCTAGCGCTTGTATACTAAATATTGTAGAACTTAGCCATAGAGAATGCGAAAAGAACTTGGGGGTTTTCGGAAGCAGAAACCTGAAACCAAGACAGCAATGCCTAAGCGTACGTAATAAATTAAGCACATTACTGGGATTTATAAGTATTAGCATCGGAAGTCCGGTGGTTAGGCTACAGTTCTACACATCATTACTAAGGCCTCACTTACATTATGATGAATTAGACACATGTGCAATACTTGGAAATAAATGGTATAATATACCGACACAATGGAAAAATAAACACATAAGCAGCATAATGTGATCCTTTATTGACAACGTTTCGCCCACACAGTGGGCTTTATCGAGTCACAAACAGATCTACCTGGATAAAAGATACATGAGTATTTATAGGATTTAGTCAGGTGGAGAATGCTGGGTCAGGTGGAGAATGCTGCATGTGACAGTCTTCAAAGTAGGGTGATAGTTTAAAACCTTGGGTAACTTAAAAAGAGATTGGACAAGTATATGGGTAGACCTTCTGCAGTGTTCGAACCCCACCCATGGTATGGTCTCCATTCTTAAGTTCTATGTGGGATAGCGATGAACAAGTTTCTTGGCAATAGGTTCAGCTATGTTGTAGAAGCCGTTGTTCTGGTTGAAGTTGTTGGATATACCGATAAGTTATGATTCCAGGATTCTTCGGTATTGAGTGTTGTCTTCTCTGGCGATGAGTCTTGGGTTTCTGTAGTTGATTAAATGGTTGTGTGAATTTCGGTGTTGAACACAGGCATTCCTTGGGTCGTCAGATCTGCCTGCGTACTGGTGTTCTGAAATACGTGTTTGGAGGTCTCTGGATGTTTCGCCGACGTATAATTTGCTGCAGTCATTACAAGGGATTGTGTATACCCCTGCAGTGGATTGAAGCCTTCCTAGTCACCTTCACTGATGACGAGGAGGCCGAGAAAGTTCTTACTGTAACTGCTATAAAGACTCTGAACGAACGTGGCTTTGTTATCTCCACCTCTCCTTACTTGATAGGATTATCACGAAGAACTCAAGTCATCCATCAAGGACCTGAATGCCTGGGCCTCGGTGGATACCATCACGAAGATACCAAACGCCTCCACCATGCTTAAGGTCCCGTTTCTGGACATACTATGGCTGCCAGAGCCCTGCCAGACAGCCTGGTTATTTCGTACTACTTCATCAACCCACGCCACATCGAGCCAGAACGCTTCAAGCACATATCTCCATGTTGGACATGTTATTCATAAAACCACTCCACCACAGAATGCCATCTCAAGGATAAGATCTGCTTTACTTGCGGGAATGAGGCCATGACTATAGATCCTGCACCTCCATTACTGCTTCAACTTTCATCAACTGCAAGAATGACCACCACACACTTGCAACAACTGCAAGAATGACCACCACACACTTGCAGCAACTGCAAGAATGACCACCACACACTTGCAACAACTGCAAGAATGGCCACCACACACTTGCAGCAACTGCAAGAATGACCACCACACACTTGCAACAACTGCAAGAATGGCCACCACACACTTGCAACAACTGCAAGAATGACCACCACACACTTGCAGCAAAATGTCCACTACGAAAGGAGATCTTATCTAAAAAGATTAAAGAAGACCTGAAGGAGACCACTGTTAATTCTACTACTTATGCTGCTATAGAGAAGCTACAGACTGACAAGGTTCTACAAGCCACACGTCAGACACCAACTCATTCTCTCCACTCCCTGACGGTGTTTCTACAGAAATTTACTACTGCATGATGTTTGTTCACATGCAAAACGTTGCTGAACAAAACCATCAATGAACTCTTCACAATGAACAACATGACAAATTTTATCTTCCCAGATTGTCCTCCTTCAGCAGATATACTGAAGTTTACCCCAAAAATCGTCAGCTTCGTAGCATCCGAAAACTTGTAAAACTTGATTCCTGAAGATGACAGCTGTTCTAGTCCAGAGCCAACCAATGAGGAGACTCCAAATAATCCCACCAATGAGAAGCCACCAGCGACTTCCACCACCGCCACTGCTACTGACCAATCAGCAACCTCACCTCAACCGCACCTACCAAAAGCAAGGAGAGCCAGAACAACCACCTTCACCTCAAGTATAACAAATAACCGAAGAAGAGGAAGAAGAAATGTAAGAAGAAATAGAAAATAGAAAAATCTTAACAAATTACTTTCTATACATCTGATCGAAACTGCAAGTCATTGAATGTGGCTGAAGCATTTTATCGACTTCAAGATGGAACTCTCAAGTATACGTTCGCTTCTGGAAGCGAACTTAGTATTTATCATTTACTAGCACAACTTGAAGCCTTAAAACCCGACGCTAGTAACTAAAGAATCTGGCAACATTTTGGTGAAAATCCCATTGCAAATTATAGCTATTTGAACATGTCTGGTGATGACGTGCCACATAAATATATGCTTGAACGCGAGGAGAATTTTTAGATTTTTTGTTAATGTTTTTTATTTTTTTTCTAATACACTAAATTTACCACTCAACATCATTACAGTGTGGGAGGAGCTTATAACAGAGGTGGGAGGAGCTTATAGCAGAGGTGGGAGGAGCTTATAGCAGAGGTGGGAGGAGCTTATAATAGAGATGGGAGGAGCTTATATGAGAGGTGGGAGGAGATTATAGCAGAGGTGGGAGGAGCTTATAGCAGAGGTGGGAGGAGCTTATAACAAAGGTGGGAGAAGCTTATAACAGAGGTGGGAGGAGCTTATAGCAGATGTGGGAGGATCTTATAATAGAGGTGGGAGGAGCTTATAGCAGAGGTGGGAGGAGCTTATAACAGAGGTGGGAGGAGCTTATAACAGAGGTGGGAGGAGCTTATAGCATAGTGGGAGGAGTCAGTGGAAGCTGGAGGGACAATAATTGCTTCGTCAGCAATCTGCTCCTCGGAAACAAGTCTTCTACTGACGCTATTATTACTAATAAACTTTATCTGCCTATACCACTTATTCAGAAATGATAGCAGACATAAGATAAATAAGACAAAAGCATAACAAAGAAGGCCAAAATAATATTATTGGGCATATTACACCGGAGGTTGGTGGCCCACGGTCAATAATTTACTCAAGTACCTGACAATAAGAGAAATGTTTTCTCTCTTACCTCTGGTCTCTTACTTAAGTAAGTAGTAAAGTAAAGTAAATTTTATTTCATTGCAATTTTACATAGATATTTGTAGTTACAATCATAAACTGAAGTGCAAGGAGAGCCACTGACATGCCATGGCATTAGGGGCAGCTTATTCTAATGACTTATAGACTATGTACATAATATTAGAGAAATTGATTGAGATTTTTCTAGTTATATATTTGATTTCAAATTACAATATGATGATATTACACTGTTAAAATTAATATATGATGATATTACATTGTAACAAGTGTTTAGGAAGATGATAATATAAAATTGATATTATCTTAAAGAAAATAACATTGAGCAATTTTGAAAGTAATTTATAATATGAGTATTTAGTTTAGGGTGAGTAGGGGGTTACATAATAGTAACATATTAGTAAAAATTGAAATTATCTTATAGGAAAATAATATTGAGCATTTTTGAAAGTAGTTTACAGTATGAGTATTTAGTTTAGGGTGAGTAGGTGGTTTCTGAAGAAGAGTCTTAAATTGATTTTCAGACAAGGTTATCTTAGTATTTCTGGTAATGAATTCCAGATTCTGGGGCCTTTTATGTGCATAGAATTTTTACATAAGTTGATATGGACTCGGGGTATATCAAAAAGTGATCTGTGTCTTGTGTTGTGGTCATGGGTCCTATTAAAGTTGGTGAGGAGAATTTTGAGCGGAGGGTTTATATTAGAGTATAGAGTTTTATGTATGTAGTAGGCACAAGAATAAGTGTGAATGTTTTTTATGGTGAGTAGTTTTAGGCTTTTGAATATTGGTGGAGTATGCTGTCTAGAGTGGGAATTTGTTATCATTCTGACTGCAGCCTTTTGCTGGGTAATGAGTGGTCTGAGGTGATTTAATGTTGTTGATCCCCATGCACAGATTCCATAGGTGAGATAAGGGTAGATAAGTGAATGATATAGTGCAAGGAAAGCTGATTGAGGCACATAATAGTGTATCTTTGATAATATGCCTCTTGGAAATTTGTTGTATGTGTGTTTGGAATTTAAGGCTACTGTCAAGGTGGATTCCTAGGAATTTTTCCTCTGTGAGTCTTGTGATGGGTGTACCATTAAGTGTTATGTTAAGTGGAACATTTGTGGCTTTGCTTCCAAACTGTATGAAGTACGTCTTGTCAGTATTGAGAGTAAGCTTGTTAGTCGTCATCCATGTAGATATTTTCTGTAAGTCGGCATTAACAGTATTGGCCAGTATAACTGGATTTGGGTGAGAGAAGACATATGTTGTGTCATTTGCAAATAATATGGGTTTGAGTAGTTGTGATGCATTCGGTAGGTCATTTATGTAAATGAGGAATAGGAGTGGCCCCAGGACACTTCCTTGAGGGACTCCGACTGTAATTTGTTGTGTGGAAGAGTTCGCTCCATTTGTGTACACGTATTGGCTTCTGTTGCTAAGGTATGACTTTAGGTAGTTGAGTGGGTGCCATCTTATACCATAGTGTGCTAATTTTGTGAGCAGTAAATCATGGTCGACTGTATCAAAAGCTTTGCGTAGAACAATGAAGATTCCCAGTGGGACTTCTTTCTTCTCAAGTGCGGTGTATATTAACTCTAGCATGTGTATAATATCATCGTTTGTGCTTTTGTTAGTCCTGAAACCAAATTGACAGGGGTTGAGTACATTGTGTGAGACGAGGTAGGAATAGATCTGTCTATGAATTATTTTTTCGAAGATTTTAGAAAGCAGTGGTAAATTAGAAATTGGTCTATAATTGTTCAAGTCTGTTTGATCACCTCCTTTATGGATTAGGGTGACCCTAGCTATTTTGAGAATTGATGGGAAGGTAGAGGCTTCAATGGATTTATTGAATAGTGTTGCTATAATTGGTGACAGTACCTGTGAAGCTTTTTTGTACATAAAAGGTGGTAAGCTGTTTATGTCTCCTGCCTTGTTTTTAATGGTGTTGATTATGAGCGAGACTTCAATTGGGTTGGTAGGAGCTAGGAATAGTGTATTAGGGTAGGTGTTGGTGAGGTAGTCTGTTGGACGAGTGTTCGAGCTTGGGATTTCACTCGCTAGATTTTTTCCAATGGTGGAGAAGAAAACATTAATCTGTTTGCTGTCTCAGTTGGTGAGAGTAGGGGTTCATCTGTTTTTGATAATTTGATGGTATTGTTCTTGGATATCGTTTTATTTCCTAGAATTTCAGATAGGGTTTTCCAGGTCTTTTTCATATCACCTTTTATGTTCTGGAGACTGTTCTCATAATACAATTTTTTGGACCTTCTTATCAGGCTGGTAAGGCCTGATGAGTAGCGTTTGGATTGTTCTCTGGTTATTAGACCCCTTCTGTATTGTTTTTCATATTGGTGCCTTTTGTTAATGGATTTAAGGATGCTGGGTGTTAGCCAGGGATTGTTAAGTCTCTTAGCTGTGATCTGTTTAGTTTTTTTGGGGGCAATGTTTGTTATAGAGGTGGTGGGTTTTTTTAAGGAAATTCTTGATGCATTCATTAGTATCTGAATATGTTTCTAACTCATTATGCCAGTCAATGTTAATCATAGCTGTTATAAAGTTATTAACAGCTGACTCCTTATATAGTCTGAACGTAACTTTTGTAATATCTTGGGGCAATTTACCTAGGTTGGTTATGAGAAAGATAGGGTAGTAGTCTGTTGTGTTGTCTGTGATTATGCCTGATGTGGTCTAGTAATGAGGTACTAATCTCAAGGATTCTTGTAGGTTTTGATATTGTTGGTAGTAACAAGCAGTTGCTCATAGTGTTTGTGAATTCTGCTACTTGTGGGTCCTGGTCATGTAGGATATTTATGTTGAAATCTCCTGTGAGCAGCAAATGGTCTTTGTTCATGTGTGCATCAGTTATCAGGTTTCCTAGTTTTTCACTAAAGTGGTGAATGTTTGACTGTGGTAATCTGTAGATGTTTATCACTGTTAGGGTTTTTTATAGGTCTTTTGATTTAAATTTAGCTATAATATATTCTCCATGCTCATCCCTTGTGCAAGAGTTATTGATACATTCAAGTTGATCTGAGTAATATATAGCTATTCCACCCCCTCGCTGATCTGTCCTACAGTTGTGAATGGCTGTGTAACCTGGGATGGCATAGACATCTGTAGTATCAGGCTTCAGCCAGGTCTCAGTGAGTGTGATGATTGACATATTGGTCTGGAGGGATTGGAGTAGTGCTGTGAGGTCATCATAATGTTTGCTCAAAGATCTAACATTGTAATTGAAGATAGTTATGTTATTGTTGGCTCTGAGTAATGTCTTTGCTTGATCTGCTGTGTAATAGTTACAGTTGCTGTTGGAATCATGTAAGTCATTTAATAATAGGTTGATGTCAGGATCAATGCCTGTAATCATAAGATTTAGTGTGATTCTATAACTAGACTTGAAAACAATGGATAATGCTAAACTTAATAATATGGTACTAGATTAAATTCTTACTAACTATTGGATTATTACAATTTTGAACAATTGATTCACAGAGATATAGGATTTTTGAACAATGTTGGACTAGCTAATGAATGGTTAGAATAATTACTATGACTAGTATTAAATTGTTTTGGACAATTATTTGGGGAAACAATAAGAAATCACTTATATTCCATAGAAAAAGCCAAAAATTGTGCGATTTTTGCGATTTTTTTAATGTAATCAAGTGTGTGCGCGTTTACCCCAGTATCTCGAAAGTAAGATTTTGGCGTATTTCTTGACAAAACGCCATTATTAATGATTATATTGAAATGATTTTCACAGACAATATGAAACAGTGTTTGAATATCCAATGTACAGACATTTGAAATATCTCAAATATTTTTTTTTTGGGGGGTAAAAGGCAGATATTTTAGTGAAAGTCAAAAGCGTAACAAATGTATTTTTTTTCGGCATGAAGACAAGGTATGTATATTAAATTAAAGTATTACATTAGATATTCGAGTAGGTCTTGTTCTATCAGCCAGGAGTGCCGCTACGAAGTCCAGTGCTGCCAAGTGCCATACTCAGTAAATATTTGTTTTATCATTTGTTTGTTGACCGATCTTATTTAAACTTTGTCAAATATTAGTACAATAACGCTTCTAAACGTACACGAAAAAGAAACAAAATAAGACGAAAATAAAAAAAAAGTTCAATTCGTAGGGCGAACTTGTCCCTCACTCAAACTTACCCACATATCAAGATTATCATTCAAAAGACTTAAAAATGGCTCCATGACTGAAAAATGGTAGTAATATTGACACATCTATAAAAAAACATCATCAACGAATCACGATGTAGCTGCTGCCTCTTTCACCAACTTCAAACATCATCGACCAATCACCTTGAAGCTGCCATCTCTTCGGTCTCCCTGTCGCCCACCTAGTCACCAATCACCATCAAGATATACCCAAGACTCAAGATTCAATTTCAGCACGTCCAGCTTTTGTTTTCCTGTTTTTATTCGCCTGCATACATATGCTTTACAATGCCTTGATGCAAGGCATTTTTCTTTGACTGACGACATTCCTCTCTACAGCTGTTCCTCGTTTGTCCCCACTTCCCCGCTCACTCCTTGAATCTGTTCTGTTCTGTTCTGTCTCCAAGACTCTCTTCCTTGTTGACAGGAGCTAATATGGTATCTTCCCTCAGGCCTGGTCACAGACCGGGCCGCGGGGGCGTTGACCCCCCAGAACCCTCTTCAGGTATACTTCAGGTTGAACCATATCTTGAACCTGAAGTTGTGCCGTGATTCCAGGTGTGTAACCACACCATAGTGGGTTCTGTTTTTCCCATGTGACTTCACCTTGAGTTTGGCAGGTCGGTTAACCTGGTTTACCTGCTCCTTGGACGACGCTGCTTCTTGCTGATGTCCACATTGATCCATCCTTCTTGGTTCTCGGGGATTACCTGGAGTTTACCTGGAGAGGGTTTCGGGGGTCAACGCCCCCGCGGCCAGGTCTGAGACCAGGCCTCATGGTGGATCAGGGTCTGATCAACCAGGCTGTTACTGTCGGCCGCACGCAAACTGATGTATGTGTCAGTAGTGTTCTGAATTCCTATGTATACACTTGTCTAGTGTATTGTAAAGTACTAGTTATATTTATTCGTAAGATCCCTTGCTACCCTAGCTACGTATGACGTCATGAGTCGTGCGCTTGTGCACGCTTGCCCCTGGCATTCTGCCTCACTTGTTGGACCACCGTAGGACTAGCAGATTAAGGCTGGCACTGGCTCTCCTCACAGACTAAGTCAATACACTGTAACCAACCCACCAGTGTGTTTAACTACGACTGTAACTATCTCATAGAACCCCATCCTACAAATGGTGTGCAGCGGTGTGTCCGTACATCTGTCAATTACGGTGATATAAGGAGATAAACTTTACCAAGCCGGCGGACGTCTTATGTGACCGTGTGCTAGGCCTAGAGTAAAGTAAAGTAAGTAAAGTAAAGTAAATTTTATTTCGTTGCAGATTGCAGATTACATAGGTATTGGTAGTTACAATGTAAATTGAGTGCAAGGAGAGCCACTGACATGCCATGGCATTAGGGGCAGCTTATTCTAGTAACTTAAAGACTATGTACTTAATATTAGAGAAATTTATTGAGTTTATTCTAGTTAAAAATTGTTTTCAAAATTACAATATGATGAAAGTTTACTGTTTAAATTATTATATAATGATATTAGATTGTTACAGTAATGGTAATATGGAATTGAGATTATCTTAGGGAAAATATCATTGAGCATTTTTGAAACGAAGCCAGCTACCTTCAACCCCAGGCCAGCATTCTTCAGCCTGTCTACACTGGTTCATGGTCAGTTTTGTGCCTTATCTCTTATTTGTTAAAACCTTCGAGGGGTAGACCCGGGTTTTGCAAATTAAGCCAAGTTAGATAAGCCAGTCTGTGTGGGGGAGTGACTTGCCTAAGCCATCCAACCTGTTTAAGTCCTAGTCAGCCTAGCTAGTAAGCCAGCTTCCTAACCTGTGAAAGGTTTAAGCCAGCAAGACTAACCCAGCTGAGTGTGAGAAGTAAGCCAAGGAAGCCACGTTGAGTTCTTGCCTTCTTCATTGCTTGTGCTTCCAGTGTATAGCTGTTTTGAGTGGGAATTCCATTCCTGTGGTATTTTGGTGGGTTTCCAAGCCGCCTGGCTTAGATTCAAGTGGCTAGTATAAACGGAGCAAGCCAGAGCGTGCGGGACCTCGTGAGTCAGCCCGCTCACCCAGCAGCAACCACCCACACGAACACACCTCCATTACTCACGTGTGTCTGATTTTTTTACCCTATATCTTGGGTTTATCGTCGATCTTCCGGTCCACATAGTAGGTGAAAGCTAGACTGTGTGACCTTCCTACTAGAGCGCCGACGAAAAGGACTATATATGTGGATTCTTCGTTGATTAAGCGAATATTTCTTTAAGTTTCTCTTGTGTGTAGTGAGCAGACGACAACATCCTCCACCTTCCACCCCTCCAGCTTTCAACCACCATTACCTTCAACCTACAGCCCAGAGACATTCTCATAGAGACATTTGTGAGTGTTTGAGACATTTTACTCACTTACCTGGAGTTTACCTGGAAAGAGTTCCAGGGGTCAACGCCACCACGGCCTGGTCTGTGATCAGGCCTCATGGTGAATCAGAGCCTGATCAACCAGGCTGTTACTGCTGGCCGCACGCACATACGAACCACAGCCCGGCTGGTCAGGTACTGACTTTAGGTGCCTGTCCAGTGCCTGCTTGAAGACAGCCAGGGGTCTGTTGGTAATCCCCCTTATGTACGCTGGGAGGCAGTTGAACAGTCTTGGGCCCCTGACACTTATTGTGTTGTCTCTCAACGTGCTAGTGGCACCCCTGATTTTCATTGGGGGGATGTTACATCGTCTGCCGAGTCTTTTGCTTTCGTAGGGAGTGACTCTCGTGTGCAAGTTGGTACTAATCCCTCTAGGATTTTCCAAGTGTATATAATAATGTATCTCTCCCGCCTGCATTCTAGGGAGTACAGGTTTAGGAACTTCAAGCGTTCCCAGTAATTGAGGTGGTTTATCACAGTTATGCGTGCCGTGAAGGTTCTCTGCACATTTTCTAGTTCAGCAATTTCACTTGCCTTGAAAGATGCAGTTAGTGTGCAGCAATATTTAAGCCTAGATAGAACAAGCGACCTGAAAAGTTTCATCATGGGCTTGGCATCCCTGGTTTTGAAGGTTCTCATTATCCATCCTGTCATTTTTATAGCAGATGCGATTGCTACAGTGTTATGGTCCTTGAAGGTGAGATCCTCTGACATGATCACTCCCAGGTTTTTGACATTAGTTTTTCGATCTATTGTGTGGTTGGAATTTGTTTTGTACTCTGATGAAATTTTAATTTCCTCACGTTTTCCATATCGGAGTAATTGAAATTTCTCATCATTGAACTTCATATTGTTTTCTGCAGCCCATTTAATTAAAGATTGGGTTGATGTCTGCTTGGAGTCTTGCAGTGTCTTCAATGGTGGACGTTTAGCGCTTCTATTTGATTATAATAATAATAATTCAATGGTGAACACTGTCATGCATTAGATTAAGCTGCCCCTAATGCCAAGGCATGCCAGAGGCTCTCCTTGCACTTAAATTTATGATTGTAATGAAAACCTATGTACACGAGCAATGAAATAAAATTGTATTGTATTGTATCTGCAAAGGAAGACACGGCACTGTGGTTTATATCCCTGTCTATGTCAGATATGAGGATGAGGATCAGGATGGGAGCGAGTACTGTGCCTTGTGGAACAGAGCATTTCACCGTAGCCGCCTCAGACTTTACTCTGTTGACTACTACTCTTTGTGTTCTATTTGTTAGGAAATTATAGATCCATCTGCCAACTTTTCCTGTTATTCCTTTATCACGCATTTTGTGTGCTATTACACCATGGTCACACTTGTCAAAGGCTTTTGCAAAGTCTGTGTATATTACATCTGCATTCTGTTTGTCTTCTAGAGCATCCAGGACCTTGACATAGTGGTCCAGTAGTTGGGACAGACGGGAGGGACCTGCTCTAAACCCATGCTGCCCTGGGTTGTGTAATTGATGGGTATCTTGATGAGTGGCGATCTTGCTTCTTAGAACCCTTTCAAAGATTTTTATTATATGGGACGTTAGCGTTATTGGTCTGTAGTTTTTTGCCAATGCTTTGCTGCTGCCTTTGTGGAGTGGGGCTATGTCTGTTGTTTTTAGTAACTGCAGGACGACCCCAGTGTCCATGCTCCCTCTCCATAGGATGTTAAAAGCACGTTATAGACGCTTCTTGCAGTTCTTGATGAACACGGAGTTCCATGAGCCTGGGCCTGGGGCGGAGTGCATGGGCATGTCATTTATCGCCTCTTCGAAGTCATTTGGCGTCAGGGTAATGTCAGATAGGCATGCGTCTATCAAGTTCTGTGGCACTCTCATAAAAAATTCATTTAGGTCTTCCACTTTCAATCTGGTTAGCGGCTCACTAAAAACTGAGCCATACTGGGACTTTAGTAGCTCACTCATTTCCTTGCTGTCATCTGTGTAGGACCCATCTCGTTTAAGTAGGGGCCTAATACTGAATGATGTTCTCGACTTTGAACTTTGAACTTTTTGTGTTATCCTGAGAATCGTGATTTAATTGCTGACTAAGTGTTAAGATTCTCTGCTTGCAATAATTTGAATTTTCCCTAGTATTGTCTCTGATAATTTTTTTTGTCATATTTCATTAACATATTGTGTTGTGTTCTTGTCTTCATCTGCATTAAGTATTCTTTCTGAGTATTGTGTGCAGTTTAAGTCAGTCACCCCTTTGTGACATTTTCCTTGATAATTATTGTGTACCAATAATTTTCCCAGCATTTTTCCCCCTGTGTTTTCCTGCTAATTTTTGTGTTATTGCATTCAGTGTTTGTTTCTCCAGAGTTCTAAATTAGTATTTTACCTTGTTCATGCTATTGTCTTGTGTGATTATTTAATTTATGCAGTGCCTAATGTGTTTAAAGTTTGCAGATTAGTGTTCCATAAATTTTGTGCTAAACACAAATGCAAGAAGAATGTTCATTGTAAATCCTACAACCATTTAACCCTGATATTATGTACTCCTGAAGCTGTAAGTGTTTTTTTTAACTTTCCTGTTCTGTATCTTGTTTAATTTTTATTCCTGTTGATATGTTGTTTGAACAAGTTCACTCTTAAGTTCAATGACCCCAAGACTTTTTGGAACTTTATCCGGAAAATCAAGGGAACCCCAAAAACTACAAACTTTAGACACATCACTCATGACAATAGACTTATCACTGACCCAGCAGAGGCAGTGCACATTTTTAAAGACATATGGGAACAAATCTTTCACCCACATCCTCCAGACCCAGCTGCACTTGACCACACAAATGACGTTGAACATTGGATCGCCAGACACCGTGACCTTACAAATCCTGATCCCATTATCTCTCTTGACACACTATCTTCTACCCACTCTCTCAACTCTCCTTTCGTGACAACTGATATTCATTCACTATTAACTAAACTGCCCAAGAAAGCACCTGGTGCTTCTGAACTATCTCACTCAATTCTCTGTCATCTTCCTAGATCTGTTGCTTCTGTTCTTACTGATCTCTTCAATGCTATACTCGCTTCTGGTTACTTCCCCCCTTTCTTCAAATCCGCCACAGCTTGCCTAATCCCTAAACCTGGCAAAGACCTGACAAACCCAAAGAATTACAGGCCTATAAGCCTACTAGAAATCTTGGGTAAGACATTCGAAAGACTTGTTAATACGAGACTCAGAACTCACCTTGAGACAAATAACCTACTCAACGAAAGACAATTTGGTTTTCGACAACATAGATCTACACAAGACGTCATAAACATCATCCTGAACTATATTCGCATAAATAAAGCTCAAAACTGTACTACCGCCCTCGTGACCAAAGATGTTGAAAAGGCCTTTGATACTGTATGGCACGACGGTCTAAAATATAAACTCTGTACCTCCTTTGATCTCCCTAGTAATATGATCAAACTATTATGCAACTTCCTAGACGGTAGAACTATGCGAATAGGGTTCATGAAACATTACTCTGACTATTTCACACTCCATGCAGGAGTCCCACAAGGATCTGTACTATCACCTACACTATATATCTTATACACGAATGACTTGCCTGAACCACTTTACCCTAATACTCTCACAATTTCTTACGCAGATGACATAACACAACTCACTGCACACGAAACCTCTCGATTTCTCACCCACAGAACACAACGAGAGGTCGATAGGATCACTGCATGGGAACTCCAATGGAGAATTAAAACAAATCCCTTAAATCTAAGATCACCTTTTCTTTAAAAGACGTGGAGTTCTCACCCTGTTGACCTCAAAACAAGCACCTCTCGTACACGTATACCACAAACCCGATCTGTTGTCGTCCTAGGTGTCAACTTGGACACCAGGTTGACAATCAAACCTCACATCACTTCTAAAACTGCTGTTGCTGAGATTGCTCTCTCTCAGCTTTATAAGTTGCGAGGAGCTCACCCTGCAACTAAACTTCACCTTTATAAAGCCCTTATTAGGCCCCTCATTTCTTACTCTCCTCTAGCTCTATCACTATCTGCCAAAACCAATACCATAAAACTTCAGCGTGTCCAAAACCGAGCATTACGTTGGGTGTTGGGAGTGAAGTGGGATGTTTTTGCAACCAGCGAATCTCTCCATCTCAGGACTAACACACACCAGCTCTGAACAAATTTTGGAAGACACTTTCCGACAGACAAATTGACAGACTTGAGACTTACCATGAACATTGGACTGACTACCTTGATACCACAATAAAACGGCCTTATACCGAAGTCAACCTCTTCAGAGCTTTGAACGAACCTGCCCCTCCCCCCCGATACACATAATATAGCCTCCTTTTTTACCACCTAATACTTCTCTTTAGAATGAACTAGTCCCTAACCAGATGTTTTCTTACTTATCTCTACCTGCCATCCTATGAGAGTCGTCCTTGTGCAGTTTCCGAGATGAAGCAACTTGTAGATGTCCTTGGCTCCACCTGAACACCCTGCCTTTGCCCGATCTAAGCGTCCAGTCTTGCAGCGGAAAATACCTGTCACTATTAAGCCTCACAATGCCTTGCAGTTGGGTTTAGTCCTGACTCTATTTCTTACTCTAAAATATTTCCTCTCACCCATCTATTCTTCGCCTATCCCCACTTCCCTCTCGCCCATTGTGGGTACTTACCTGAGAGTATTCGTTTCGTTTCGTTAAGTGTTCTTAGTGAATTGTTTGAGTATTTGTTATCATTAAGTTAACTTGTTTTGCTTTGCAATTAAGAGTAAGAGTGTTCAAACTAGTTAATTCTTAATATCCTTAATATCTTTATTTTTCCCAGTGCAATTTTTATTAATTAATTTCTGCAACTGTTTTTGTGCAATTCCGTTTTTGCAGTGTTCCTTATTGCTTTCATAAATTGCTATCTTGTTAGTGTTCAAGTAGATGTTTAATTGTTCAAGTGTGATAAATCATATTCCAGTGTAATTTTCTCAGTGATTTAAGTAGTAATTTTTAATTTCAATTGTTTTCAGTGCATAATTTTTGTTTAAATTGTTTTGTGCAATTCTCTTTTTTAGTAATTTATTTTATCAGACTGTTTCTCTTTGCATAAGAATTATTGATTTTATTTTACTGTTTTTGCATTGATTTATCATTTTCCTATTACATTTCTTTGTTGAAATTGAGAGTAAAGACAACTCACCTTGCAGTTAATTCAAATTAAAGTACGAATTCTTTGAATATTAAAGTGTTATCTTTTCTTGCCAAGTAAATTTCAGTGAAATTTCTTTGCTTAAAGTGTGTCTCTTGCATTTTTATTATTTATGCAGATTAGTTAATCATCGTTAATCCCAGTTAAGCGATATTATGCTGTATACAACCTTCTTGTTCTTTTTAAATTCTCGTTCAAATTCTGTGCAATCATGTCTCCAGTAAATTCAGGAGAAACTCGGAGATTTTTGCCAGTCAAGGCAGTACTGCATCAGTGCAACAGCCAAATAGTCCCTTACCGACTAAAAGACAGTATCTAGCTTTTGAGCAATATGTTTGTTCTCACAGTTTGTATCCAAGATTTGTCACAGCGCTGCAGAATGTGAAGTTCAGATTAAGTTCTTATAGAATTGTGAAGTATTTATTAACGTAGCCGAGCGGTCAGGCACTAGTAAAACTGTCACTCCTGTCTGGAATTCACTCCCTACAATATCTTGCACACAAGTTAGTGTCACGTTACTTCAGGTGGCTGAGGTATCTCAGACAACCTTGAGTACTGAGACAACTATCCCTGCGATGGCACTTGTTCAAGTGGTAGTTCTTCTTCAGGGGATGCCTTGTTGAAGAAAGACTACTTGCAATGAGTTCTACCATCTCTTGCTGATGCACAAGCTATTTCAGAAAGACGTTTCTGTGGCTAGTGTACTCACTAGAGTGTCTGTTGTTGTTTCTCATGTTTCAGATAGTGATATTATCCTAGTTGACAGTAAATCCTAGCAAGGTAAAGCGTTGTATGTCGAGCAATTATTACATACTGTAAGAGATAGTGAGAGCCGTTTCTCCCTTGCTCCTATTTCCTGTTATAGGTTAACTATTTCAGCCAGAGAGAGTCCATCCACTCCATCGAGCCTGTTCATTCCTTCAGATAGAAAATTCAGTTTAAGAATGTCATTGCAGATGCTTTATCGCGATATGTTAGTATAGTAACTGCAGATCCTCCTTTTAGTGCAGAGGATGTAAAGAATGCCCAAAGAACAGATCCCATGTGGTCTGGTGTGATTCGATTCCTGCTCCAGGAAGATCTCATTCTCACTGTGAAGCCACCAGCACCCATCAGTGACTTTATCATGAACCAAGAATTACTGTATCAAACAACCGAGCTGGGAACACCTAGTAGACGTGTATACCAGTTAGTAATTCCTCAGTCATTTGTGAAAATAGCCTTACAGCTAGTTCACGATGCACCAGGTGTTGCACACCCTGGTATGGATCGTTCTGTAAAACAAGCCAGATTGAAGTATGTTAAGAAATGTAGAGTTTGTATGCAATATAAAGGAAATGTCAATGATCCTAATCCTATCCAGGTGTATCCCACTACTAGTGAACCATGGGAAAGAGTTGCAGTAGATTTGTTAACTAATTTTCAATGCACACTCCAAGGAAATAAACATCTGTGTGTGATGGTCGATCATTTCACCAGATATTGCGAGTTAGTTCCTATTGCAGATAAGACTGCCGAGACAGTAGCTAAAGCGGTTAAAGAATGTATGATCTGTAGCCATACCACTTCTAAATCCTTAGTGTCTGACAATGGTGGTGAATTTTGTAATGAGATCTTAGAAAACTTATGTGCCTTGTATAAGATCACTAAATCAACCATTGTTCCTCACCATCCTGCCAGTAATGGTTTAGAAGAAAGAACCAATAATCAAAGTACTTGATGTCTTGAGAGCCACTGTCAATCCCATTAGTACAACCTGAGATGAAGTTATACCTGATGTTCAGTGTGCAATAAATTCTGCTTATAATGCTTCAATAGGTGACACTCAACATTATGCATTGTACGGTGTCGATAAACGTTTGCCTTATGAGTTGTTATATTCGACTCCAAAGCCAACTTATGATCTTGATAATTTCATAGCAACTCGTACCAGCCAAGCTCAAAGTGTTTTTAGAAGAATCCGTGAAACACTTCATAAGTCAACAGCAGAATTTACTAGAGTAACTAATACCCGAACAAACCCGACCAAAATTAAAGTAGGTTCGAGAGTGATGCTGACTAACTTTAATAAAACATCTGCGATGCTTAAACTCGATCAAAAATTTGTTGGTCCATATCGAGTAGTCGAACATATCAACGGTAATAAGTATAAAATTAGAGAATTAAGTACTGGTCAATGTAAAGAGTCACATTTGGACCATATGAAGTTAGTTTGTGATGAAGATGAAGTCCCTGACAACCAGACTGTTGTGACTGACAATGACAATGCATCTGACCCTGTACCCTCTACTTCTAGTAATCAGTCAGAGGATCAGCCTGAATGTCGTTACTCCTTGCGTACACGACAAGTATTGAGAAAGCCTCAAGTTTCATATGTAAATACCAATTTAGAAGTTGATAAATTAGACACATATGCAACACTTGGGTATCTTTATTGAGGAAACGTTTCGCCACACAGTGGCTTCATCAGTCCATACAAAGGAGAATCGTGAAGAACAGGAGGAGTTTGAGGTGGTCAGTCCCTCAACCTTGAGTTGATGTTGTCAGTCCCTCAATCTTGAACAGAATACAGCATATGTGCTAGGAAGCAGCTTATATACCGTAGGCAGGAGAGTTGCAGAAGTCGTAGGTGGTGTCACATTTGTACAAAAGTGGTATACAATACCGACATTTGTCCAATGTGGAAGTAGGTCGTGCCCAAGGGTTGGGCAAGTGGTATTGTATACCACTCTTGTACAAATGTGACACCACCTACGACTTCTGCACCTCTCCTGCCTACGGTATATAAGCTGCTTCCTAGCACATATGCTGTATTCTGTTCAAGATTGATGGACTGACAACATCAACTCAAGGTTGAGGACTGACCACCTCAAACTCCTCCTGTTCTTCACGATTCTCCTTTTATGGACTGATGAAGCCACTGTGTGGCGAAACGTTTCCTCAATAAAGATACCCAAGTGTTGCATATGTGTCTAATTTATCAACTTGTCGGTTCTCTGAACCATTCATTTACAATTTAGAAGTTTCTCAACCTAGGCATGAGTTGTCAATTGCAAAAGATTTCGATCGACCCAAAGATGATAACCATTCTGCATATTTGGGCAGAGTTGGTGTTAAATGTAAATAGCCTGTATAATTAGATGATTCAGTTCAATGAAGTTGTTGACTGTGTGTGTTGTTATCAGATGATCAGTATCCAGAATTTTTTTTTATGTGTTCACAGCCCGGTTGGTCAGGTACTGACTTTAGGTACCTGTCCAGTGCCTTCTTGAAGACAGCCAGGGGTCTCTTGGTAATCCCCGTAATGTATGCTGGGAGGCAGTTGAACAGTCTTGGGCACTGGACACTTATGGTGTTGTCTCTCAGTGTACTCGTGGCGCCCCTGCTTTTCATCGGGGAAATGTTGCATCTCCTGCCAAGTCTTTTGCTTTCATAGGGAGTGATTTTCGTGTGCAAGTTTGATACCAATCCCTCCAGGACCTTCCAAGTGTATATTATCATGTATCTCTCTCGGGATGGGGAGTTTATTCCCTCCCCTGTTTCTGTATTCGCTGGGTGCAAGGTTGGAGCTGTCAGATCTACCACAAAGTCAGCAGGCTCTTCCTCAGATAACACAGAGTGGTCTCTCAACTTCTTCGCTAGAATTGTGCCCATCATTTCCAAATCCGAGTCCTCCGTCGTGTCCCTGGAACATGTACCTATGTCATGATAAGGTAGTATACGCAGTGTACTGTACGAATAAGCTTGTCTTGTATGAGGTGAGGTGAAACAGTCGTAGGTGATATCACAGTGGACAAATCCACATGTGGAAGTAGGTCATGACTATAGGTTAGGCAAGTGAAGAAATCCCTGTATCAGGATCCCAAGATGTTGCTGTGTAGTACACAGGGCATTGTAGAAAATATGTGTATAAAAATTGGTCCACTAAAATAATGTCAGTGGACGGGATTTGTTCTGAAACCAGATGCGTATTAGTCCTGGTCAGTCAGGGTAGCCAGGACAGGACAGGAGAGGAGAGGTGTAGTCAGTACAGGAAGAGCGGTGGCTGGATCAAGACGTCATGGTTTGGTGTTTGTGTTAGTAGGGGGGGGGATATTTTGGGTAAGTTTAAGCAATAGGTAATTTTATTGTTTTTGTGCTCTCGCGATTTTTTCTGTAAGGCCCCAGTATGTGGAGGGTCTGTTTTATATAGTACAAGTGAAGTATTCTTACCGGCAGGCTAAGAGGCCAGGAGAAGGGAGGGCGGTCAAGAAACACCACTATTCATATGTATTTTAACTTGTACTGTGAGGGGAAAATTTCACTAGATAGGAGTGGAAGTATAAATGAGTGCAGTATGCTTGTTCTGTTAGGAGCGTGCATCGTTACCCCTACTCCCTTTCTTTCCTCCCCCCCCTCCCGTTCTCCACCAGGAGGGAGGTGACGTGTGTCCCTCCCACCAGGAGGGAGGTGACGTGTGTCCCTCCCACCAGGAGGGAGGTGACGTGTGTTCCTCCCACCAGGAGGGAGGTGACGTGTGTCCCTCCCACCAGGAGGGAGGTGACATGTGTCCCTCCCACCAGGAGGGAGGTGACATGTGTCCCTCCCACCATTTCACAGTCACTTGATTTTCGGTTCCCATCATCTCTGTAAGTACTCCTGTTTAATAATATATTACGTGTTTTGGTTAAACTGGTTTAAACAAGAGCTTCAATCTTGTTTAAACATCAGCTTTGAAACTAGATACAAATTCAAGAGGAACCAATATCATAAAATAACCAAAATCTGGACTAATTCTGGTCAAAATAAATCAAAAGTTTTTGTCAAATAAGATTTACCAACGTCTGGTTTAAGAAGAAATCACGTCCACTGACATTATTTTAATGGACCGATTGTTATACACATATTTTCTACAATGCCCCGTGTGTGGAACAACATACCAGGTGTGTGTGGAACAACATACCAGGTGTGTGTGGAACAACATACCAGGTGTGTGTGGAACAACATACCAGGTGTGTGTGGAACAACATACCAGGTGTGTGTGGAACAACATACCAGGTGTGTGTGGAACAACATACCAGGTGTGTGTGGAACAACATACCAGGTGTGTGTGGAACAACATACCAGGTGTGTGTGGAACAACATACCAGGTGTGTGGGGAGCAACATACCAGGTGTGTGTGGAACAACATACCAGGTGTGTGGGGAGCAACATACCAGGTGTGTGTGGAACAACATACCAGGTGTGTGGGGAGCAACATACCAGGTGTGTGTGGAACAACATACCAGGTGTGTGGGAGCAACATACCAGGTGTGTGTGGAACAACATACCAGGTGTGTGGAACAACATACCAGGTGTGTGTGGAACAATATACCAGGTGTGTGGGGAACAACATACCAGGTGTGTGGGAAACAACATACCAGGTGTGTGGGGAACAACATACCAGGTGTGTGGGGAACAACATACTAGGTGTGTGGGGAACAACATACCAGGTGTGTGGGGAACAACATACCAGGTGTGTGGGGAGCAACGTACCAGGTGTGTGGAACAACATTCCAGGTGTGTGGGGAGCAACATACCAGGCGTGTGGGGAACAACATACCAGGCGTGTGGGGAACAACATACCAGGTGTGTGGGGAGCAACATACCAGGTGTGTGGGGATCAACATACCAGGTGTATGGGGAGCAATATATCAGGTGTTTGGGGAACAACATACCAGGTGTGTGGGGAGCAACATACCAGGGGTGTGGGGAGCAACATACCAGGTGTGGGGAGCAACATACCTGGTATGTGGGGAGCAACATACCAGGTGTATGCTGTGGGCATTGTTGAAAATATGTGTATAAAATTCCTGATACAGAGAATTCTTCACTTGCCTAACTTATAGTCATAACCCACTTCCACATGTGGATTAGTCCACTGTGCCCCGGTGGCTTGGTAGCTCTCGCTTCACACACGAAGGGCCCGGGTTCGATTTCCGGAGGGGTGAAAACATTTCGACGTGTTTCCTTACACCTGTTGTCATGTTCACCTAGTAGCAAATAGGTACCTGGGTGTAAGTCGACTGGTGTGGGTCGCATCCTGGGGGACAAGATTGAGGACCCCAATGGAAATAAGACAAACAGTCCTCTATGACGCACTGACTTTCTTGGGGTATCCTTGGTGGCTAACCCTCCGGGGATAAATATCCGAAGAAAGTCTTATCTTATCTTATATCACCTACGACTGTTTCACCTCACCTCACCTCATACAAGACAAGAGTATTCGTACAGTAGACTGTGTATACTACCTTGTCATGAGATAGGTACATGGCTTCTGCTGAAATTAAGAAGAGGTCACGATGTTCCAGGGACACGACGGAGGACTCTGAAGAGCTTCACTCTTGTTTAGGTTTTTATGCTGCTATTTTAACCTGACCTGATTTGGACTTACGTAGTGTAACGTAATAATTTTTTGTCTTCCCTGTATCAAAATTATTATTTTTTTACATTAACATAAATGAAAAAAAATATATTTTTAAAATTATAGAGAAAAGTTGAGAAAAATAGCAAACATCGAACTAAAGTTAAAGGAATCTTACAGGAGTCAAGAAAAGCGGGAAGAACTAAAAGCCATTAATGAAATTGAAAGAAACCCAAAGTATTTCTTTTCTTATGCCAAATCAAAGTCGAGAACATCATCCAGTATTGGGCCCCTTCTTAAACGGGATGGGTCCTACACAGATAACACCAACGAAATGAGTGAGCTACTAAAGTTCCAGTATGACTCAGTTTTTAGCGAGCCGCTAACCAGACTGAGAGTCGAAGACCTAAATGAATTTTTTATGAGAGTGCCACAGAACTTGACAGACGCAAACCTATCAGACATTATCCTGGCGCCAAATGACTTCGAAAAGGCGATAAATAACATGCCCATGCCCTCTGCCCCAGACCCAGACTCAGGGAACTCAGTGTTCATCAAGAATTGCAAGAAGCCCTTATCACGTGCCCTTAACATCCTATGGAGAGGGAGCATGGACACTGGGGTCGTCCCGCAGTTACTAAAAACAACAGACATAGCCCCACTCCACAAAGGCGGTAGTAAAGCAATGGCAAAGAACTACAGACCAATAGTGCTAACGTCCCATATCATAAAAATCTTTGAAAGGGTTCTAAGAAGCAAGATCGCCACCCATCTAGATACCCATCAGTTACACAACCCAGGGCAACGTGGGTTTAGAGCAGGTCGCTCCTGTCTGTCCCAGCTACTGGACCACTAATGTACTGGATGCTCTAGAAGACAAACAAAATACAGATGTAATATACATAGACTTTGCAAAAGCCTTTGACAAGTGTGACCATAGTGTAATAGCGCACAAAATGCATGATAAAGGAATAACAGGAAAAGTTGGTAGATGGATCTATAATTTCCTAACAAGTAGAACACACAGAGTAGTAGTCAACAGAGTAAAGTCTGAGGCGGCTACGGTGAAATGCTCTATTCCACAAGGCACAGTACTTGCTCCCATCTTGTTCCTCATCTTCAAATCTGACATAGACAGGGATATAAGCCACAGTGCCGTGTCTTCATTTGCAGATGACACCCGAATTTGCATGACAGTGTCCTCCATTGAAGACACCGCAAGACTCCAAGCGGACATCAACCAAATCTTTAAATGGGCTGCAGAAAACAATATGAAATTCAATGATGAGAAATTTCAATTACTCAGATATGGAAAACGTGAGGAAATTAAAACTACATCGGAGTATTAAACAAATTCCAACCACACAATAGAGCGAAAAACTAATGTAAAAGACCTGGGGTGATCATGTCGGAAGATCTCACCTTCAAAGACCATAAAATTGTATCAATCACATCTGCTAGAAAAATGACAGGATGGATAACGAAAACCTTCGAAACCAGGGATGCCAAGCCCATGATGACACTCTTCAGGTCGCTTGTTCTATCAAGGTTGGAATATTGCTGCACACTAACTGCACCTTTCAAGGCAGGTGAAATTGCTGACCTAGAAAATGTGCAGAGAACCTTCACGGCACGCATAACTACGATAAACCACCTCAGTTACTGGGAACGTTTGAAGTTTCTCAACCTGTACTCCCTAGAACGCAGGCGGGAGAGATACATGATCATATACACTTGGAAAATCCTAGAGGGATTAGTACCAAACTTGCACATGAAAATCACTTCCTATGGAAGCAAAAGACTCGGCAGACGATACAACATATTCCCAATGAAAAGCAGGGGCGCCACTAGTACGATCAGAGGCAACACAATAAGTGTCAAGGGCCCAAGACTGTTCAACTGCCTGCCAACATACATAAGGGAGGATTACAAATAGACCCATGGCTGTCTTCAAGCAGGCACTGGACAAGCACCTAAAGTGACTACCTGACCAGCCGGGCTGTGGTTAGTACGTCGGTTTGTTTACGGCCAACAGTAACAGCCTGGTTGATCAGGCCCTGAACCACTATGAGGCCTGGTCACAGACCCTGCCGATGGGGAGTTGACCCCCAGAACCCTCTAGGTATACTCCAAGTAATTTTAAATGAATTCTTGCTAAATGACCAGTTTTACCTATTCGGCACGACATATATATATATATATATATATATATATATATATATATATATATATATATATATATATATATATATTATAATCAAATACAAAGTGGAAGTTGTCACAGTTGCTTTTTGCTGATGACACTGTGCTTTTGGGGGATTCTGAAGAGAAGTTGCAGAGGTTGGTGGATGAATTTGGTAGGGTATGTAAAAGAAGAAAAATTGAAAGTGAATATAGGAAAGAGTAAGGTGATGAGGATAACAAAAAGATTAGGTGACGAAAGATTGGATAACAGCTTGGAGGAAGAAAGTATGGAGGAGGTGAATGAATTCAAATATTTAGGAGTGGACATGTCAGCAGATGGGTCTATGAAGGATGAGGTGAATCATAGAATTCATGAGGGGAAAAGGGTGAGTGGAGCACTTCGGAGTCTGTGGAGACAAAGAACTTTGTCAATAGAAGTAAAGAGGGGAATGTATGAGAGTATAGTTATAGCATGGGTGATGAATGTTGCAACGAGGAGAAGGCTGGAGGCAGTGGAGATGTCATGTCTTAGGTCAATGTGTGGTGTGAATATAATGCAGAGAATTCGGAGTTTGGAAATTAGGAGGAGGTGCGAGATTACCAAAACTATTATCCAGAGGGCTGAGGAGGGGTTGTTGAGGTGGTTCGGACATGTAGAGAGAATGGAACGAAACAGAATGACTTCGAGAGTGTATAAATCTGTAGTGGAGGGAAGGCAGGGTAGGGGTCGGCCTAGGAAAGGTTGGAGGGAAGGGGTAAAGGAGGTTTTGTGTGCGAGGGGCTTGGATTTCCAGCAAGCATGTGTGAGCATATTTGATAGGATTTTTAGATTAGATTTTGCCACCGAAGTGGCTAGTTTATTGTGCACCCCATAACCAACCTGTGGACGGTAGCGCAAGAGTATATGGATACACAAAAGGCCTAGGAACTAGGACCCAAAAAGGTTAACAATTGTACATTTGGATTTATATCTACATTTCACTTATCTGTTACATGCAAATTTAGGAAATTTGCTTAGTATAACTGGTATTTTGTTTTCATTAATAAGATATCTTGACATGTCACATAGGTTATTATACTGTCTATCTCTGTGAATGGAGACAAATGGTTTTTAATACTTGTCGTGCTGTTGGAGTGTGAGCAAAGTAACATTTATGAAGGGATTCAGGGAAACCGGCAGGCCGGACTTGAGTCCTGGAGAGGATACTATCTTCTACACTGTGGACTATCATCTACATTGTGTACTATCTTATACACTGTGTACTATCTTCTACACTGTGAACTATCTTCTACACTGTGTACCATCTTCTACACTGTGTACTATCTTCTACACTGTATACTATCTTCTACACTGTGTACTATATTCTACACTGTGAAATATCATCTACACTGTGTACTATCTTCTACACTGTGTACTATCTTCTACACTGTAAACTATCTTCTACACTGTGTACTATCTTCTACACTGTGTACTATCTTCTACACTGTGTACTATCTTCTACACTGTATACTATCTTCTACACTGTGTACTATCTTCTACACTGTGTACTATCTTCTACACTGTGAACTATCATCTACACTGTGTACTATCTTCTACACTGTGAACTATCATCTACACTGTGTACTATCCTCTACACTGTGTACTATCTTCTACACAGTGAACTATCTTCTACACTGTGTACTATCTTCCACACTGTGTACTATCTTCTACACTGTGTACTATCTTCTAAACGGTGTACTATCTTCTACACTGTACTATCTTCTACACTGTGTACTATCTTCTAAACTGTGTACTATATCCTACGCTGTGTACTATCTTATACACTGTGTACTATCTTCTACACTGTGTACTATCTTTTACACTGTGTACTATCTTCTACACTGTGTACTATCTTATACACTGTGTACTGTCTTTTACACTGTGTACTATCTTCTACACTGTGTACTATCTTCTACACTGTGTACTATATTCTACACTGTGTACTATCTTCTACACTGCATACTATCTTCTACACTGTGTACTATCTTCTACACTGTGTACTATCTTCTTACACTGTACTATCTCCTACGCTGTGTACAATGTTTTACATTGTGTACTATCTTCTATACTGTGTACTATCTCCTATGCTGTGTACTATCTTCTACACTGTGTACTATCTTTTACACTGTGTACTATCTTCTACACTGTATACTATCTTTTACACTGTGTACTATCTTCTACACTGTAAACTATCTCCTACGCTGTGTACTATCTTCTACACTGTGTACTACCTAATACACTGTGTACTATCTTCTATACTGTGTACTATTTTCTACACTGTATACTATCTTCTACACTGTATACTATCTTCTACACTGTGTACTATATCCTACACTGTGTACTATCTTCTACACTGTGTACTATCTTCTACACTGTGTGCTCTCTTCTACACTGTGTACTCTTTTCTACACTGTGTACTATCTTCTACACTGTGCACTATCTTCTACACTGTGTACTATCTTCTACATTGTGTACTATCTTCTACACTGTGTACTCTCTTCTACACTGTGTACTATCTTCTACACTGTGTACTATCTTCTACACTGTGTACTATATCCTACACTGTGTACTATCTTCTACACTGTGTACTATCTTCTACACTGTGTGCTCTCTTCTACACTGTGTAATCTTTTCTACAATGTGTACTAACTTCTACACTGTGCACTATCTTCTACACTGTGTACTATCTTCTAAATTGTGTACTATCTTCTACACTGTGTACTATCTTCTACACTGTGTACTATCTTCACACTTTACACTGTGTGCTATCTTCTACACTGTGTGCTATCTTCTACACTGTGTACTATATTCTACACTGTGTGCTATCCCCCCCCCCCCCCCCCCCCCCCCCCCCCCCCCCCCCCCCCCCCCCCCCCCCCCCCCCCCCCCCCCCCCCCCCCCCCCCCCCCCCCCCCCCCCCCCCCCCCCCCCCCCCCCCCCCCCCCCCCCCCCCCCCCCCCCCCCCCCCCCCCCCCCCCCCCCCCCCCCCCCCCCCCCCCCCCCCCCCCCCCCCCCCCCCCCCCCCCCCCCCCCCCCCCCCCCCCCCCCCCCCCCCCCCCCCCCCCCCCCCCCCCCCCCCCCCCGTGTACTATCTTTACACTTGTGTCTCATTCTTCTACTGTGTACTCTCATTTCTTACACTGTGTACTATCTTCTACACTGTGTGACTATCTTCTACACTGTGTACTATCTTCTACACTGTGTATTATCTTCTCAGTTACATGTTCTACTCTGTGTGTGCTATCTTCTACACTGTGTGCTATCTTCTACACTGTGTACTATCTTCTACACTGTGTACTATCTTCTACACTGTGTACTATCTTCTACACTGTGTACTATCTTCTACACTGTGTACTATCTTCTACACTGTGTACTATCTTCTACACTGTGTACTATCTTCTACACTGTGTACTATCTTCTACACTGTGTACTATCTTCACACTTGTGTATTTCTTCTACACTGTGTACTATCTTCTATCACTGTGCTATTTTTCTACACTGTGTACTATCTTCTACACTGTGTACTATCTTCTACACTGTGTCTATTCTACACTGTGTACTATCTTCTACACGTGCACTCTTCTACACTGTGTCTATCTTCTACTTGTCTATTTTCACTGTGTGACTATCTTTACACTGTATCTTCTACTGTGTCTATTTCTACACTGTGTACTTTCTTTCTACTTGTGTACTACTTCTACACTGTGTCTACTTTATTTATTCATGTTATTCTGTTCTATTTTCTCCTGTATTCTATTCTCCATTCATTACTGTGTCTTCACATGTATAACGCTCTCACTGAACACTGTGTCTATCTTCTACACTGTGTGCTATCTTCTACACTGTGTACTATTCTTCTTCTACACTGTGTACTATCTTCTACATGTGGACTATCTTCTACACTGTCTATCTTCTACACTGTGTCTATCTTATACACTGTGTACTTCTTTACACTTGTACTATCTTCTACATGTGTCTATCTTCTACACTGTGTACTATTTCCCACTGTGTACTATCTTCTACACTGTGTACTATCTTCACACTGTGTACTTACTTCCTATACTTGTCTATCTTCTACACTGTGTCTATCTTCTACACTGTGTGACTATCTTCTACACTGTGTGCTATCTTCTACACTGTGTACTATCTTCTACCTGTGTGCTATCTTCTACACTGTGTATCTATCTTCTACACTGTGTCTATCTTTACACTGTGTACTTCTTTTACACTGTGTACTATCTTCTACACTGTGTCTATTCTCACTGTGTGTATCTTCTACACTTGCTACCTGTGTTATCTTCTACACTGTGTGCTATCTTTACACTGTGTCTATCTTCTACACTGTGTACTATCTTTACACTGTGTCTATCTTCTACACTGTGTACTATCTTCTACACTGTGTACTATCTTCTACACTGTGTACTATCTTCTACACTGTGTACTATCTTCTACACTGTGTACTATCTTCTACACTGTGTACTATCTTCTACACTGTGTACTATCTTCTACACTGTGTACTATCTTCTACACTGTGTACTATCTTACACACTGTGTACTATCTTCTACACTGTGTACTATCTTTACACTGTGTACTATCTTCTACACTGTGTACTATCTTCTACACTGTGTGCTATCTTCTACACTGTGTACTATTTTTACACTGTGTACTATCTTCTACACTGTGTACTATCTTCTACACTGTACTATCTCTACACTTTTACTATCTTCTACACTGTGTACTCTCTTCACTTGTACATCTTCTACACTGTTCTTCTTCTACACTGTGTACTATCTTCTACACTGTGTCTATCTTCTACTGTGTACTATCTTTTACACTGTGTACTATCTTCTACACTGTGTACTATCTTCTACATGTGCTATCTTCTACACTGTGTACTATCTTACACTGTGTACTATCTTCTACACTGTGTACATCTTCTACACTTGTACTATTTCTACCTGTGTCTATCTTCTACACTTGTGCTACCTTACACTGTGCTATCTTCTGAACACTGTACTATCTTACACACTGTGTACTATCCTCTACACTGTGTACTATCTTCTACAGGGTGTACTATCTTCTACACTGTACTATCTTCTACACTGTGTACTATCTTATACACTGTGTACTGTCTTTTACACTGTGTACTATCTTCTACACTGTGTACTATATGATACACTGTGTACTATCTTCTACACTGTATACTATCTTTTACACTGTGTACTATCTTCTACACTGTGTACTATTTTTTACACTGTGTACTATCTCCTACGCTGTGTACTATCTTCTACACTGTGTACTACCTAATACACTGTGTACTATCTTCTATAATGCGTACTATTTTCTTACACTGTGTACTATCTTCTACACTGTGTACTATCTTCTACACTGTGTACTATCTCTAATTGTCTTCTACATGTGTACTCATTTCTACATGTGTACTATCTTCTCAGTCATTCTACACTGTGTAATATGCATCTTCTACACTGTGTACTCTTTCTACACTGTGTACTATCTTCTACACTGTGTACTATCTTCTACACTGTGTACTATCTTCACACTGTGTACTATCTTCTACACTGTGTACTATCTTCTACACGGTGTACTATCTTCTACACTGTACTATCTTCTACACTGTGTACTATCGTATACACTGTGTACTGTATTTTACACTGTGTACTATCTCCTACACTGTGTACTATATTCTACACTGTGTACTATATTCTACACTGTGTACTATCTTCTACACTGCGTACTATCTTCTACACTGTGTACTATCTTCTACACTGTGTACTATCTTCTTACACTGTACTATCTCCTACGCTGTGTACAATGTTTTACATTGTGTACTATCTTCTACACTGTGTACTATCTTCTACACTGTGTACTATCTTCTACACTGTGTACTATATTCTATACTGTGTACTATCTTCTATGCTGTGTACTATCTTCTACACTGTGTACTATCTTTTAACGGTGTACTATCTTCTACACTGTATACTATCTTTTACACTGTGTACTATCTTCTACACTGTGTACTATTTTTTACACTGTACTATCTCCTATGCTGTGTACTATCTTTTACACTGTGTACTATCTTCTACAATGTATACTATCTTTTACACTCTGTACTATATTCTACACTGTGTACTATTTTTTACACTGTGTGCTCTCTTCTACACTGTGTACTATCTTCTACACTGTGCACTATCTTCTACACTGTGTACTATCTTCTACATTGTGTACTGTCTTCTACACTGTGTACTCTATTCTACACTGTGTACTATCTTCTACACTGTGTACTATCTTCTTCACTGTGTACTATCTCCTACACTGTGTACTATATTCTACACTGTGTACTATCTTCTACACTGTGTACTATCTTCTACACTGTGTACTATCTTCTACACTGTGTACTATATCATACGCTGTGTACTATCTTACACACTGTGTACTATCTTCTACACTGTGTATTTACTTTTACACTGTGTACTATCTTCTATACTGTGTACTTTTTTCTACACTGTGTACTATCTTCTACACTGTATACTATCTTCTACACTGTATACTATCTTCTACACTGTATACTATGTTCTACACTGTGAATTATATCCTACACTGTGTACTATCTTCTACAATGTGTATTATCTTCTAAACTGTGTGCTCTCTTCTACACTGTGTACTCTCTTCTACACTGTGTGCTCTCTTCTACACTGTGCACTATCTTCTACACTGTGCACTATCTTCTACACTGTGTACTATCTTTTACATTGTGTACTATCTTCTACACTGTGTACTCTCTTCTACACTGTGTACTATCTTCTACACTGTGTACTATCTTCTACACTGTGTACTATCTCATACACTGTGTACTATCTTCTAAACTGTGTACTATATCCTACACTGTGTACTATCTTCTACACTGTGTACTATCTTTACACTGTGTACTATCTTCTACACTGTGTACTATCTCCTCACTGTGTATCTACACTGTGTACTATCTTTCTACACTGTGTACTATCTTCTACACTGTGTAATTATCTTCTACAATGTGTAATATCTTCTACATCAGGTAATTATCTTCTTCTACACTGTGTACTATCTCCTACACTGTGTACTATCTTCTACACTGTGTACTATCTTCTACACTGTGTACTATCTCATACGCTGTGTACTATCTTACACACTGTGTACTATCTTCTACACTGTGTATTTACTTTTACACTGTGTACTATCTTCTATACTGTGTACTATTTTCTACATTGTGTACTATCTTCTACACAGTGTGCTCTCTTCTACACTGTGTACTCTCCTCTATACTGTGTGCTCTCTTCTACACTGTGTACTCTCTTCTACACTGTGCACTATCTTCTACACTGTGCACTATCTTCTACACTGTGTACTATCTTCACATTGCTTTCATTATCTTCACATCAGTATTTCTCTTCTACACTGTGCACATTCACACTGTGTACTATCTCTACATTGTGTACTATCTCCTACACTATGTACTATCTTCTACACTGTGTACTATCTTCTACACTGTGTACTATCTTCTACACTGTGTACTATCTCCTACGCTGTGTACTATCTTACACACTGTGTACTATCCTCTACACTGTGTACTATCTTCCAAACATCTTACACTGTTTTATTTCTCTTTTCCATCTTAACACTTGTGTTTTTCCTGGGTACATCTTAAAATTGTTTATTATCCTGGGTACATCTCTAAAACCGTTTTTTACCTGGGTCACTCCCTTTTGTTATTTTCCCGGGTCCCATCTCAAACCTTTTTTTCTCTGGGTAATCCTAACACTGTGTTTTTATCTCTATAATTAAATTATTTTTTAATTGAATCTCAACACTTGTGTTATTAAACCGTGTACATCTTAAAAAGGGGTTTTAATTGGCTCCCTTTTTACCTGTGTTATTTTCTCGTACATCTCAAAACTTGTTTATTTCTCTATGTACATCTCTAAAACCGTTTTTCTCTATGTACATCTCTAAAACTTTTGTTTTTAACTCTCGTGACATCTTACCTGTTTATTTCTCTGTGTACATCTCTAAAACCGTGTTTTTATCTCTCGTACATCTCTACACTTTTGTTATTTAAACCCGGCGTCCAGCATCTCTAAAACTTTTGTTTATTCTCCCGTGTCAATTTTAAAACTTTTATTAAACCCGGGGTAATTTTTACACTTTTGTTATTAACTTGTTTTCTCTCTAAAACTTTTTTATTATTCTGTGTGACATTTTAAAATTTTTATTAATCTGCAATCTCTAAAACTGTGTTATTAAACCCGGGTACATTTCCAACCTTTTATTTCTTGGGGTCCCCAAATTACATTGTGTATTTTCTTGGGTACATCTCTAAAACTTTTTTATTTTCTCCTGTGTACATCTCAAAAACTTTTGTTATTTTCCCGGCTCCAGCATCTTAAAACTTTTGTTATCTCTCTGACATCTTTTCACTTTTTATTAACTCTCATTTCAGCTCTCTACACTTTTGTTTTTATCTCTATGTCACATCCTACACTTTTGTTTCTCCGTCCGCCTCTAAAAGTGTTTTTCTTACACCCCCAACACTTTTGTTATTTCTCTGGGTACATCTCCAAAACTTTTTGTTATTTCTCGTGTACATCTCAAAACTTTTGTTTTTAACTCTATGTGACATCTCTCACTGTGTTATTAACCTGGGTACATTCTAACACTTTTGTTTTTCTCAGGATCTCCCCTTTTGTTTTTTCTCTACGTACTTCTAAAACTTTTTTATTTTCTCATGTCCATCTCTAACTTTTTTATTTTTCTCTCGTACATTCTAAAACTTTTGTTTTAAACCTCGTGGCATCTCACATTGTTTATTTCTCTGGCTCCACATCTCCACACTTGTGTTTTTCTCACGTCCCCATCCAACCTTTTTTACCTGATTAAAACTTAAAATTGTGTTTTTTCTCTTCGCTCTCACACTTTTTATTTTCTCATGTGACATCTCTAAAATTGTGTTATTAACCTGTGTACATCTCTAACCCTTTTTTATTAAACCCGGGTACATCTCTAAAACTTTTGTTTTATCTCTCGTGACATCTCCAACCTTTTTTATTATCTCTGGGGTTACTCTCCAAAATTTTTTTATTTCCCTGGGTACCTTAAAATTTTGTTATTTCTCATTACATCTTACACTTGTGTTATTTCTCTGAGTACATTAAAAATTGTTTATTATCTCTACTACATCTTAAAACTTTTGTTATTAAACCCGTGTCCATTTAAAACTTTTGTTTTTATCTCTACGTCACATCTCAAAACCTTTTGTTATTATCCCGGTACATTTTTTAAAACTTTTGTTATTTACTGGGTACATCTCTAACACTTTTTTTACTCTGGTACATCTCTAAAACTGTGTTATTTATCTGGGTACTTACAAAATTGTGTTATTTCCTGGGTCACATCTACAAACTTTTTTTACCTGTGTACATCTCTAAGTGTTATTAACTCCCGATGTGGCTCTCTAAAACTTTTGTTTTTAACTCTGTCCATCCTAACTTTTGTTTTTATCTCTATGTAAACTTAAAACTTTTTTTTTTCTCTGGGTCACTCTACAATTGTGTTATTACCTGGGTACATCTCTAAAACTTTTTTATTTTTCCCGGGTACATCTCCCGTTTTATTTCCTGGGTACATCTTTAAACTTTTGTTATTTTCTGGGGAACTCTCCAAAACCGTTTTATTTCCTGTGTACATCTCAAAACTTTTGTTATTAAACCCGTGTACATCTCAAAAACCTTTTTATTTTCTTACTCCATCTCTAAAACTTTTGTTATTATCTTGACTCCAGCATCTCTAAAACTTTTTTATTTTCCTAATTTCCATCTTAAACTTTTGTTTTTTCTCTCGTGGCATCTACACTTTTGTTTTTTCCTGGTACATCTTAAAACCTTTATTTTTACTTGGTCCACTCTAAAAGGTATTTTTACCTGGTAAAACTCTACCTTTATTTTTCTACGTACATTTAACACTTTGTTATTATCTCTACGTCACATCTCTAAAACTTTTGTTTATTCTACTAGCATCTCTACACTTTTGTTTTTTTCTCTACTCCAATCTCTAAAACTTTTGTTTTTATCTCTACGTACATCTCAAAACCTTGGTTTTTATCTCTACGTGCATCTCTAAAACGTGTTATTTTCTAACGTACATCTCAAAACTTTTGTTATTATACTGGCGTCCAGCATCTCTAAAACCCGTATTTTTTCTCTGGTAATCTCGTTTTTTATCTCCGTGGGCTCTCCCACACTTGGGATTTTCTCTACGTACATCTAAAATTGTGTTATTACTTGCTCCGCATTAAAACTTTTGTTTTATCTCTCGTACATCTCTAAAACTTGTTTTTACCTGGGTACATCTCAAACCTTTTGTTATTTCTTGGTCCCATCTCTAAAACTTGTTTATTTTCCTTCCGCATCTCTAAAACTTTTGTTTTTCTCTGGCTAAATCTCCACTTTTTTATTTTCTTACTTCCATCTCCAAAACTGTGTTATTTCTCTGACCCCCAATCTTAAAATTTTATTTCTCCGTAATTTTTAAAATTTTTATTTTCTCTACGTACATCTCTAACTTGTTTATTTACTTGACTCCCGCATCTCTAAAACCTTTTGTTATTTTCTCCTAAAGTACATCTCAAAACTTTTGTTTTTCCCTGGTCACTCTCTAAAACTTTTTTATTTTCTCTGGTACATCTTAAAACAACT